>BLKR01015467.1:0-69604 GCA_011170035.1 Teleogryllus occipitalis
CTCTCTCTCTCTCTCTCTCTCTCTCTCTCTCTCTCTCTGCCTGCTGCGCCTATTCTATTTCCGTTTATTTACATTTACGCCCTCACATCGGGCGCCTAATGTAACAACTTCTCTATTTCTCCTACTTACTCACTATCCTCGTAAATCATGCTCTCACACGGCGAGCACAATAACCTAACTATCCATGTCCTTTTCTGTTTACTCGTCACGTGAACTATCTTTGCCCTGCCCTAGCTCTAACTTACAATTGGGTGCCACAATACCTTTGCTTATCGGTTGCCCGTACCTCTGCTAGCTCGAATCACTATTTATATCCTACCTGGTCGTGGTCCGCGCGCTCATTCCATACGGACTTGAGGTAAGGGTCCGTCTCGTTCGTGCCTGGGTCAAATTTTATACAACTACTAAATAATAACACATGGATCCAAGGCAATTATGAGCCATGTGGGATGCTCATACATTTAATGTCGGATTTCCTTTTCTTATATCCCAAACATAAATACCATATGCCCCTCCGACTTGCGAAACATGACAACACAAAATACATAAACAACATAGGAAAAAAATACAAACATGCACACTGAAAATATAATACAAAATCTCATACACCCACCAGAATGCGCATTCTGTCGTGACCTTTTGATAATCCTATCCTTAACCTAATATCAGGACTTGTCTTCGACAGAGTTTTTCTTTTCTCTTTTTTTTTCTTTTTTCGGACTTGCGCGTGAACAAACAAAAAATACAGTAATTGCACAAATCGTGCCACTTCCCTTTTCGCAGCGATGCCACTTCCTGTCAGCGCCCGTCGTTGCTAGTTGTAATGTGTATTTTCCATGCACGCAGTCCCCGTTCAGCTGCCATCAGATCCCAGATGCACTCGTCCATTTAAAATTACCAAATGTATTCACAATTATTGTTCCTTGCAACTAATCGCGTCTTCCCTAAATGTTCTTTCGATTTCTCGCGACGTATTTAAATTTTACGACGCTCATGTTCCCTGCGTCTAATTTGCGTGAATAATGTCCATGCGGATTTTCCCGTGAATTTCTAAACAAATTGAATTAAATTTTAGTTCCACTTCATCTAAACAACTGATTTTACATTACCGAATATAAATTAAGAACTTTTGCACAATACTTCCGCGAAATTTCTCCAAAATTTTAACATAGCATCAAACGCGTGCGATCATCGTCATGCTCGACCTGATTCTGTCTGTAACATTTTACGTTGTTGGTCCACAAAATCCAAGTGACTGTCTTCTTTCAAACACATGCCCATCACCATAAGAAATGTTCGAAAACGTTTACATTTTCACTGTTTTCGGGCGTCTTGCGTCTTTACTATCTGCTTCATAATTTTACTAACTTTTATTTTGTACTTGTCACGTTACCGAATTCCCTTTTCCTGTTTTCCTTTTTCCAAAAACCTTTATTTTTCGTCTTCTCAGCTCGTGATGACGTCATTTACATCTTCGGTCGCTCTTTCAATTCTTTCTTAATCCTCTATGCTATGAAACTGAATAATAATTTATTCTGAGCCCCACATAAATTCCCCCGCGCCGTGACTAATTTTGCCCTGATCTAAATATTTTTCTCTATAATTTCCGAAAGTTTGGCCAAAATCCACCCAGGCATTCACTGGATATTCAATAAAACCCGTCTTGTTGTATACTTCCAGAAGTACAACAATGGGTGCCATATTCTCAATCTTCGCCGTGTTATACATGCAATTTACACAATTTATGATATTTACGGAACCCGTGGCTCGAATAATGTGATTCTTGTTTTAAAATGTTCCTAAATTTGGGTTCTATTCACTGTTCATAACGCATATTTCCGCCCTTTATGTTTTCTATTACTTTCCTAATAATTATTATTACGCGGCGCTGTTGTCTATTGTTTATTTCATTCTTAGTTCCTCTTTGCTTACATAAAAGTTCCGTGTTCCATGCATTCTTGCGGGCTAGTCTCACAAATCATTACAATATTAAACAGCCATGTTTTGTACCACCTTACTTAGGAAGAACTGAAACTGAGGTAAAATTCCTCGAAACATGTATTATAGAATGTGAGATCTGAATTTTGTTTTAATTACAGTTTTTGTGGAATATTATTTCTATTTATCAGTCCATATGGATTTTCACACGATTTCTGTGAGTTTATTCTACGAATCTCCATGTTTGTGAACCATTACCTTGAAAATGCTTAAACGACAGTTCATTATAGCACGTTCGTGTTTCCATAAGAGATGGACTGTACCACTTTCGTGATTTTGCATCGCTTTCAAAGGCGTGGACGCACAGGCCGGTCATGAGGGCGGACAGCCCCCACGCGAACGCCGACAAGGCCAGGAACCTCCGCCGACTGCCTCCGCCGCCTGGCCGCGCCACGTGCAGCTTCCTGACAAATGAACGTCTGGGTCACTTCATTTTCTACAAAATACAATTGAAGATCACAAAATTTGAGTGCTGTTGTTCGATTAATATTTCTGTCTACTTCACAGTTACCGGCTGACTAAGAAAAGGGTGTTTCGTTATCCAATCAGAGGCTTCAAATTCTGATGACCTCACTGCAGAGTTGTCGAAAAAAATAAAATTTTACAGCGCGATGCTACTGTAAATTGAAGAGTGCCATTACTTCTTTGGTTATGCATAGTGTGTGCAGTTCTGTGTTGTCTACTATTGTGTTCTCCTATTGCGATTTGTTCATTGCTACTGTTGTGCTCTGATACTGTTACTATACTCTGGTACTGTTGTGCGCTTTTTATTTTTCAAAATTCATGTAGTATATGACTTAGTGTAGGGATCACAGAATTTTGAAAATGTGCACAGAATTCACTTCTCCCCATAGCACGTCATAAGCAGTTTCAACTGTTTTTGACGTAAAATAAATAAATAAATAAATAAAAATACAAGAACAATCACACGATCACGTGTCTGTCACCCGAGTAAGTGGCAACATCGCTCTACCCTCACCCTAGCTGTCAAGTAGACAGAAATATTATTCGGACAATAACTCGCAGATTACTCTTTTCTTACCCGAAGCCCAAAGCCATGTTGAAACATAGTGCCGTGAGCCAGCAGTTGGCAGCAATCAACACGAAGTACATTGGCAGCGCTGGTACATGAAAGAGAACAATACATTTGCATAAATACACTTCTTTAGCATCATTTCAATATTTTCAAGTACATCAAATACAATCTATTGTTATGAAGAGTTAGTTCACAAGAATATAGAATGAACCATCAACTATCACCCCTTTATTGCAGAACTAACAATAAACTGTATACACAAGATTATTAGCATTTTACGAAATTGAAACGAGATTATATAAAATAGGCATGTCAAACTGCGCCCGCACGAGCTACTTGCCCTCTGGAAAGTCTGACGTTTCTCAGAGTACCGGTAATTTCCCTTTACTCATTTTCCCACCAAATGCAGAAAGCTGTAGAGGCGAGAGGCAGAGAATGGTTGTCATATAGGAAAATGTTTGCCAGACCGATATGTGTATTCTTTACTACTTATTACTATTTCACGTTTCTTTAAAAATTCTACTTTGTATAAACATTTTTGCCAAGTGGCAGGAATATGTTTGAATGATGAATTATTTCCTTATATTCGTTTTGAGGTAAGTTTTATTCAATTATTTGTATTATAAAGCAATTATGTGAAGTAAACTAACAAGTTTCTTAAACTAACTATTCTAGCTCACATGGGGACAGTTCCTTCAACAGACAAGAATCGTAGTTAAACCTAACCTGATCGAAGGAAGTTAATATAATTAGTGGACTCGTAAGTAAACAGATTAGAAAATGAAGATACTTTCGATTCAAAATGTTTAATTTTACTCGTATTTGCCAATTTAAATTCTGACTGATGTATTTCATTTTGATAGACCATTTCTTTGCTTTAGTAAATTCGAAATAGGAGTTATTTTGAATAGAATTGCATTTTAGGAAATAACTGACTTCTCTAAAGACTGTCATGAGCAAGGTATCCAGTGACGTATTGTCACTCCGAAACAATTTGTACAACCGTTACTACTAAATCGTACTCCAGTTGCTTTGGATACAGTGCTCGCGAACTTGGCATGCCTGGTATAAAAAAATTCAGAGCGTCAACCCATCATTTTAAAGACATGAAGGTATCACCACTTTTTATCCAACGTTCATTAACCAAAAATCGTTATCTACATAAATTCTTTAATAAAACTTTACCAAATTTCGGGCACGTCTTCTTAAGATGAGGAGGTACGTGTCCAAAGTCATCGATCTCGTCGCTTACAGTCAGATAATACGCGATGTGCCCCACGTTGTGCGCAAGCAGACACACGCTGTGGCAGACTAAGCAGCGGCCGTGAGCCTTGCGGCGCATGCCACTGTCGCACGCGATGGTCAGCAAAGCCACCGCAAGCAACGAAGCAGACACGAAGCAGAGGGGGCGAAGCATCCAATAGACGCCTCGGGTGATCCGCGATTTCGGGCAATAGAAGAGGCTCTCTCCCAGGGCCCCGTCCTCGGCGCGCTCCAAGTCAACACACGTTGACCAGGTGGAGAAGAGGAAGTTGCGGTTGCGGCGACGCAGCAGGGGTGCCAACCGCGCGTCTCCGGATGCAAGGCGCAGGCGGCGAAGCCCATCACTACACAAGACAAATCTGAAGACACGTAATATTTTAGTATAAAAATGCTTTTAAATGATTGTGCATGTTAAATTGATTATAAATTTCCTTGGATTGAGGAAAATCAAAATTCGTTTGTTTTTATTTTATTTATGTTTATTATATTTCATTATTTCAATTTATAATTATAGGTACAACGTTTTGAAAGATGATTTGTTTTCTTCATCAGGAGATCTTGTAAACTGAAGGAGCTTAAAGACATTAAAGGATAACTCTAACAATGTGCAATAACATTATGTACTTGTACGTGCTATAAACATGTTAATACTTTGCAAACATTATTGACCATACGTGTCAATTTTCACCATTCTTCATCAATTTGCAAGATCGGCGAAAAAGAAATCAATACGGATTTTCAAATGTTCTTCTTATAATTTTAAATTAAATTAATAAAAAATACATAATTAACTTATGAATTTTGATTGCCTTTAATTCACCAAAGAATATTTGGAGAAAACAAATTGTCAAGAATATACAAGTTAGTAATAGACATCCTAATCTGGCTAAACTTATTGTAATTTTCTAATAATGGTTACATCAGAACCATACATTAAACTAATGGATATTTATTCAAAAGAACGGTAACTTTCATCAGTTATACACTTATTCAGGAAGGGGGGAGTCGATAATAAAAAAGTTAAATAATGACAGGATCTACAACTTTCAACAATGACTAAGAATAAATAAGAAAAACTCAGAATTTTTTGTGCAGACAATTTTAAGTGTAGTACTTGATCCTCAAAACTTTTGTCTGATAATTCTATTCAATTTGCCAGAAATCAAGCAAGTCAAGTAAATGAGAAATTTTGAATTGAGGAGAGATGCAATTACAGTCGATCATCACAATTTACCTGCATCTCATGACATTATCAAAAATCGAAGGGAGAGTCCATTCATTTTGCCCGTAATGTAAATGCAAGAGAGGGTTTACACTGGCAAAACGATTGTAATTTTTGATATTATATGTTATCAACAGCTTTTTCGAACGACCGTAGAACTTTATTACACAAATTAAAGATGATTCAATGTATTCTAAAAAGTGGGAGCAATAGCGACTTATTGCGACTTATTTCTCGCCTTTACAGATTCAGAATTGCTTGACCCGCCCTCTCCCCGCTGAAAATTTTGAGCTACGTACTAATTTCATTTCGGTAAATATATATTCAATCGCTGATTTTCATCCTTTATAACCCGATAATTTGAAGCATTGTTAAACGACAATTAAGGAAGAGCCTCTACAAACTATCTGGGAACATAAATAACTTAAATAATTGATTATATAATCAAAAGTATATGTTAATTGTAACATTAAAGTTATAATTACGTTACCCTTGTAGTATGTTTCATTTATTTACTAGTAAATTGTCATATATACATTAAAATATTTATTGGAATAATGGCTGCCCCCGCCCCTCTCGTCTTTTAGGGTGTGCGCTTCGTTTGCGTACAGGGATTGGACAAAACGCAACGTGCAATGTTTTGGCATGTTGGCGCAACCGCGGACGTGTGAACGCTGCAACGCGGCTGTATTGCACAGTTGGCGTGCTGCGTGTTGAATGTTGTATTGCAGTACACTATAGTCTTTTGTCTGCGACGGTGAACATAAGCGAGCGGTGAAATGTGTGATCTCTCAGACTCCGAAAGAGGGCAAATCGTTGGTGCGCGATTAGCGGGAGCATCTGTGACAAAAACAGCTGAAGTGTTTAACATTTCACGCGCGACAGTGTCAACGTAAATGACAGCGCACACAAAACGGTAAATAATCATCGGCGAGGGAATAGTGAGCGAAAGTCATCGACAGAGACCGACGAACATTAAAAAGGATTGTAATCAGACCATGTAAAACCACTAAAACTACTGCAGAACTCAACACTCATGTGAGTAATAGTGTTTCCTCAAAACTGTGCGGCGAGAACTTTACAAAGCTAACATTCATGGAAGTTTTGCAATTGCAAAACCCTTCATAACGGAAGACAAAGCCAAGCTGCGAAAGAAGTGGTGCCAGGATCGTAAAACTTGAACTCTTGATGACTGGAAGAAAGTAGGTCCGGTGAATCATAATTTGCATTGTTTCCTACAAACGGCCGGATATATTTATGGAGAACCCCAAAACACGCCTACGATCAGGTCTGCCTGCTTTCTACAAGCTACAGCACAGTCTACTCTCTCTGGTCTACAGAGGGGGAAGGTTTCCTTATAATTTGGGCGGTTATATCGTGGTATTTAGTCCTACCGTTTACGTCACTGGCCAGATAACTGAATCATGGTGGAATAACGCGGGTGAGTTACTCCGGCGCACCGATATTTGCTCGTTCTGCGCGACACCTGTTTGCGTCACAAACTACATGACCACAGCACGAAGAACACTTCGTTTGAAAAGCCAGGCCAGACGCTAGCCACCATGTTGCATGGAGAGCGAGAAGTGTTGAGAAACATTTTGAAAGTGGTACAAAGTGACAATTTTCAACGGTAACCAATCAAAAATTACGCGATAAAGGTGCACAAAATGCAATATTTGAAAGAAATGCTTTCTAAATATGTTTCAATGTCTTGTAACGAGGTGAATAATTTTGGTATCTGGCACCATTTAAAATTCCCGCTAATATTGTGACGCAAACTGGTGTCTGAAGCTTATTCGCTTGAAGTCGGATACGATGCTTAAGAGCCCGGCCACAAACGCAAACGGCAAAAAAAGGTTCAGGTGTGGTTTACGGAGCATCAGAATACCACCACATATCTTCCCTGGCAGTACAATCGCCCCATCTCAACATACCTGAACCGTTATGTGGATTTTTAGAGCCGAGACTTTTAGAGGAGATTTCTGTATCCAACATCGTTGAAGCTATGGTCCGCTAGTATGCATATAGGCATATCAGCTATCTATGGTTGAAGCAATTGGCGGATTCTTTGGTATAAGAGGGGGAGAATATTCCGTTGGGTATTATTCACTCTACAAATCTATTCTGTAACGAATTGCAGCTGTTGTAAAAGCAAGTGGTGGCCCAACACCTTACTAAAAAATATTTTTTGTACAAGTCAGGTGTTCATATTATTTTGTTCAACCCCTGTATATGTTCTTAACTAGCATTAAAAGCATTAATAGTAATAATAGTTTTTTCCTTGTAAATTATTAAATGAAAATGTAGTAACGAGAACAGTACCAGCTGTATGATTGTTGTTGCTGCTCCACTTATATTGTAACGGTACCTACGACTACCTCCGAAAACCTTCTACAATGGCCCCCACGCTGGGCTGCCAAATATGTAATGGTACACGTTACCTATCCGTTCTGCTTTTCTTTCTCAAAACTAACTTACAAAAACTATGTAACGATCTTTACCTGTGCTCCTTTCATCTATAGTTCTTACCAAAATGTCCACTATTATGCCTGACGGGTTGCCAAAAATACATACATCTGAAAGTTGCCCGTTGCCTAGCTGCTTTTCTGATATTTATTCATACGGATATAAATACTGGGCGTGAGGCTGTGGCGGACCTATACAGGATCCTGACGTAGTATTCGGGCACGTGGGCGTAGGTCCTCATCTAACTACACATACTTATAAGACCAATTGCATTGGTTTAATGTCGAACCAACAACGTTCGACATCGTTTATTTTATCTGTTTTTTTTGTTCTCCTTCCTCTGCTAGAGGCATAACAAATAAAAAACAACACAAAATCGAAAACAATACACAATACACTAAATACACAATAAACAATACCCTAGAAACACGAAATTCTCATTCACACTGAAGATTTACACTATAAGATTAAAACCAAATCATTCATACTTGAATGCGCATTCTATTTTTTTTGTTTTCACTAAAATCTATTTCTATTTGACAAAACTTGGTCTTGTACATTAGAAGCTATGAGTCTATTCTTTCTTCTTATCAATGCGCATTACCAATTTAAATAAAGTTAGTGCACTTTCCTTTCGTTGAGTTCAGCGACCTGCACCGCGCCGTTCTCATGCATCACCCTCGCCAAATATACGCAGCGTCCTTTCGTTTGTCCATTCGCAGCATCCTTCCATTTTTCACACACGTAATTCGGAAAAATTCATTTTTAAATAATTAATGTCTCTTCGTTATAACTGTTTATTACTTACGAAACGAGTTTAATCACACGGCTGATGATGCGACTGTTTATATTCGCGAACAACGTTCTCTTTGGAAATTTTGCAATAATTTTCCGCGTTTCACCTTCTAAACTTTCTCCGCTACAACTAAACGTTATAAAATTAACTTTGCTCGCGTGATTAGCACAACTTTCTAACAAAATTTTTAATTTCCGCGGAGCGTTTCAACATACGTCCTCCCTCAAGCTATTCTCCCCGCGTTCTTTTTCTCATTGTTGTCCCGAGACTTCCTCTTTTTTTTTCTCGAACATTTCACGATCACTTCCGGGTCTTCTATATAATATTATATATTTTTAAGTTAATCTTCTTCTTTCTGGGTCGTCTCTCTTTATTATTCTCATGCATTTTCAAATTGAATGCTATTACCGTTTTCTATTTGGTTTTCTACCATCTAAAATTTCCAAAGTTCTTTTAATCTGAAGACGGTCGATCCCCTTCCACCGCTCTGACGTCATACGACTCGTTTGGAATTTCCCACTTATACAATTTACATTTTCTTTTATGCCGTAGCCCCCGAAATTTCTCCGCGTTGTGAGTAGTGCCATAATTTTCCCCATAATTTCTTCTATTAATGCCAAAAGTTTCGTTTGAATCGCTTCACGCGTTTACTTAATTTTTTGAAAAAACCAACTTTTTACATTAGATCTTAAGCTACAACAATGGCTATCGTGTCTAGTTGTGTGCTTAAAATGTACTTCACTAAATTGTTTATATCTTTGGAACGCGTGAACTGATTTCTTTCAAATAACTTCCAAAATGTTTCACTCGACAAACGCTACTGAACTATATTGTCCCCATTATGATTTTGTCGCGTCTTCTTAGACTTCCAAAAAATTATCGCTACGCGACACCGCTTTCATTTGTCCCCGCCTTTGATGTTAATACCACTTATTACATGTTTATCTTTATTCTTTGCCCTGTCTTCATTCCTGGGGATCCTGGATTGTTACAATATCAATACTGTAATTAAATTGGTTTAAAAGAGTGTTTTGGGATTTTAAGTCCAAGATATGTGTTTTAAAAAGAAAACAGTTGATTGCCGGCGCACCTGTTATTCTCGAAAGGCAACTCCGCGGGCAGAAAGCGAGCGAAGGACGAGTTGTCAGGCGCCCAGGATCCACGCGTGTCGTTCCGACACGCCCATTCGTCGCCCGTGACCTGCATCACGTGACGTGGAGGACAGCACTTCGTGACGCATTCGTCCACTTCGCATTCGGGCTGCATTAGCAACGCGAAGGGCCCCAGAGGTGGGCGGGCCGCGTCCACACAGTACGAATACGACACGAAGGATCCGGTTAAAAAGTTGACGGCTTCGTGTCTCAGCAGATCTCCATTTTTATCGAAGACTACACGACGGCGCCAATAGTTGAAACCCACGTCCTCTGCCTGGCGTTCGTCCCATATGGATGACGCCTCCACCGTGCGTGTCACAAGGTTTGGTATTTGAGTCTTGAGAAAGTTCAGGTAACCCAATATTACCCTGCCTGTTTGGAGTCGTGCGTCCCCAGGAGGTAGCCAGCGATTCACCCACGGCGCGTCACTGGGTTGCAGCTCCAAGTGAAAGATGCCTTCCCTAATCCTCTCAGCTCGCTCATTTACAGAGTGGTTTCGTGACAAGGGAGCGTCAATGCACGACAACCCGTCACCAGAGAGCACCTGGGATGGACCGCAGCACTTTTTGATTAACAAGTGGGTTCCGTTTGCTCCCACAACCACCGTCGCCAACAGTATAACTCGCAACACACGCATGACTATCCAGGGCAACTGTCGCAGTCAGCGCTGCACGCACAAAAAGTAATAATAATGTTTCTCTTAGGAATTATAAACTGAAATCTCGTAACGAATTCGAGTAACGTGTTTCGTGACCTATTGGCGATTGAAGCGAACTTGACTCCGACACAGTTCCGTTGCTTTTGCAAGAAGAATGTGTATCTTGTATATCTTGCGTATCTTTGTAAACTGCCGAAGCCGAAAACGGCTAAGTGAGGAGTGGGTTCTTCTTTGCATCGTCACGTGGTCGAGCAGTACACATGACAAGTAACGTCCGACCGCCGCTTCCTTCCCTTCCGGCCGCTCATCCGTCCACTGACGCACTGGCCATCTTTCCACGCGAAACCGATAAGGAGAGCCCGGAAGTTTTGAAGTTGTTGTTGTTGTTACTATTATTATTATTATTATTATTATTATTATTATTATTATTATTATTATTATTATTATTATTATTATTATTATTATTATATTAGTTACTGTTATTGTTATTATTATTATTATTATTGTTATTATTATTATGTTATATTTTCTCAACTTTTACATTGATTGTAAGTACAAATTCGGTGCTAGCAAATACAAGAATTCATACAGTTTTACAAATATTTACAGATATATACACCAGAGATCATAAAGGAAAGAAAAATATTATAAAGTATTTTCACTTCTATTTACAGATATATACATAGTGTTTATCCACTGTTAACAATTTAAAAACTGTCTCACGATATGGCACCTGTCAAGTGTTGACTGATTTTTGTAGTTCGTAATGCACTTTGTATGGTATTTGTAGTTGTAGAAGTGTTGATTTTAGGTGTTTAGGGGTAACTCCTATAGCCGATATGACGAGTAATTTCTATAGCTATGTCCATGTATTTCGTTAATTTTTCTTGAATTTTAGTTCCTATATTATGTGTTTTGGATATTGAAACATCAATGAAGATTTTCCTTTCTTTTTAAGCACTTGTGTGATATCTGGTCTGTTGGCTGTAATGGTTTTATTGATGATAATGAAGATATTCCAAATAATCTTGACTTCTTCATTCTCAGTGAATGGGGGTGGTTAATTATTATTATTATTATTATTATTATTATTATTATTATTATTATTATTATTATTATTATTATTATTTTGTTCGCGATCTGGTCATCTTAGGAACACGCAAACGTCCAACAATCAACCGAGGCCCAATCATATTTTCCCTGGGAGGGGGTAAGTGCACATGACTTACTTTTTGGGACTGAATCCATTTTTAAAGCCCAAGGTTTTTTTTAGTTTATTTATTGTCGCATCAACAGCGATGGCCATTAGTGACAATTAAATAATACATTGGTTGTTTTAGTTATAGTAATAACAAAATTGTTAACAAAAATTGTCATGGTTTCTTAAATTGTTGACAATAGTTAATAACTATTATATATCAGTAAATATTTGAATTTTTTTTGCAAAAATTAAGGATTTTTTCTTGGTATTTAGGGAATTCCAAAATTAAGGTAAATGAGTCATCCTGCAGAATTTGTTGTTTAAGAGTGTTGTAATGAGAAAGCCCAAGGTTTGTTAGCCCTGGGGAATGAGGTACGAAATGATGCTGATGCTGCTGCTGATGATGATGATGAAGGATGAATGGACAATTACAAACATACGACACACAAAAACATCCATGCTCTGGGCGGGATTCGAATACGCGACCCGGAATCACTTAACTGTTCCTCTGGAATTGTTTTAGATTTTTATTTGGCCTTTTCCCTCCATTTTAAGAATTTGGTCTTATTTTTTCTTTATTTTTTTTTCTTTTGAGTCTTTATTATAATTTTTTCCACTGACATTGATCTCGATGAACTTGGAAACCTAGCCTAGACCACGCGTCGCCACAGGTGGCGTTTTGTTTTTCTGCAAGTGAAGGCTGGAAATGCTAAGTTCAGGCTCTTTAGTGCGATTTTATAAAGCCCTGTCTTCACAGTAGCATAACGTCACTGCATTTCGCATCTTTCTCGGTCGTGCCGCTAAATGTCGCTAGATCGCGACCGTATCAAGTACTGCTTGATCATGCGACATCTAGTGGCACGACCAAGAAAATGCGAAATGCAGTGACGTTATGCTACTGTGAAGACAGGGCTTGAGAGACAGCTTTATAAAAATCGCCCTACAGTGTCAGGAGTTTTGAAATAGTATCCCACACTTTCCATACTAACTTCGAGAACTTTCAAAGACTCCATGCACATGGAAAAAAACGCGATCCGCTCGGTTCAGTGCTGGCCATCAGTTGGCATGTATTGGATGAACAACAACTACTGTTTTACAACAGATCATACTTTCTCGCATTTGAAACTGGAAAATAATATTGGTTGAACCCACACAAGTTTTTTCAACCTGCAATAACACTTGTCACGGCAGGAACACAAAACTAGGTTGTTAGATTTTGGAGGCGGCATCTTAAACGACTGAGTCTCTAGGCCATCTCTGAAACCAGAGACGAAGTATTGGTGATAATAGATCACTTTTATTTTTCAGAAAAAAAAGGGTTCAATGAAAATAGGACCTATGTCTTAGTGCATATAAATTCGAGCCCTGCAAAACTGTAGCCATTTGTGAGCAGTGATTTTGACAGACCTAGAAATAAATACATATAAAAGCATTTTCTTTTGTACGTTACACTATAAATTAGATTTCAAAATGTTGAGAAATCTCCAAATATTGAATTGAAACTAAAAACAATTTTTTTTTGGTTTTTCATGTTGAAAATAAAGAGCATCAAAGTGTAATTCAGTGAAGGCACACAATTTATTCTTATTGTTTTGTGCGTTTTATTTTGTTTCCATTCGAAGTGCAGAAATAACAAATATTCATTCTTTAAGAACTGTATTTTTCTTATAATAGCACAATTTCCAGTGAAAGATTAAATCATATTTCGATTATTTTTGTGTCCAGACGAATCCAAAGTTGATGAAGTTAAGATATTTGTGTAGGCTCTCCTTCCCATCGTCGAGCATGAGAGGGACGGCATTATAAATTTAAAATATCCCATTTTGAAACCGAGGCTGTAGAATTTTATAACATTATAAAAATTAGCATTTTGTAGAATTTTTTGTGAAAAGTATTATTAAGGGAGTACTCTTGGAGATAAAAAATAATTCGAAGCTTTTTCGTTTTTCCCATTAAATTCAGGAAATAAATGAAACTAATTTAATATTTCGCCATTTGTGAACTTCAACAAATATGAAATCGTAAGAAGCGTAGAAAGCTTAAGTAGCGAGCGTGGCGTACATCGAACTGAGGTAGCTGAGACCCCTTGAGGCGATCCTGAGCGCTCAGGATTTTAGGATCAGTTTTTGTGTCCTGTGCCATACGAGCGTTGCGTTGACGCGCGTTAAAGTAACGCACGTCATAAATTAATACTGTATCTTATGCGGACCGGCCAAAGCGCTTGTGTGACGTTTCGCATAAGGTACAGTGTTCGTCAACGACGCGCGTTTCTTAGCGCACGAACAACGCAACGCTCGTGTGCAAAAGCCCTTAATAGTTCTCATTTTTAAAACTTTGTTTTGTCAGTTAAATCTTAATTATAAGTCAATAAACACCGCCGCTCAAATTAAATGTTTTCAAACATCGATCTGTTGTTGTCGATGTCGCATCCACAGTTAGCGAACGCAAAGGAAACAATAAAATGCAATTTAACAACTATTTTGCAGATTCACGACCGTTTCGTACTTTCTACGTGATTTGGCATTTTGCGGTTGATTTCGCATTTTGTCGCAGATTGAAAATCTGCAGAAATGTACTGTACGATCCTCAAACATACAATTACTAATTTTTTCAGCGTTTGGTAACCTTTCGCATTTTTAGCAATTGCTAAAATCTATCTTCTCTAGCGATTTTTTCTCCCGAAGGTAGGTGTAACTCTTCAAAAGATACCGATAGCGGTAGCTCAGTGCATCAACTGATGTCACTGCAGCGCCTCTAACCGGGAGGTCCTAGGTTCGAGTCCTGACGGCGGCAGGATTTTCGACACTAGCTTTTCAGCTAGGTCGAATTCAGCTGCTGTCTGGAGGAGAATTCTAGCGGCCGGCTGCTCTGATCGGTAGTTTTCCGTGGTTTCTCCGATCAACCCAGGCGAATGCCGGAGCAGTACCCTACCAAACGGGCCACGGACCGCGCGCGATCTGTCCTTCCTCTTCCTTGTCCTATCCTCTCCCCTTACACACACACACTTACACAAACATGCACTACACTACCACATATTCCGGGAGACCGGTCGGGAGCTTAGAGCTTGTCTCGGCTGGGGCGGTGCCCCGTTGGTGGGAGAGTCCTGGTTAGGGGGTAACCCCACTAGCCGACGGTAGGTCGGCGCCGGATCTCGCCATCCAGCGGGGGAAGATCACCGCCATCTCCCGAGAAAAACATGCACTACACTAACGGGACTAATGACCATAGCAGTTGACGCGCCCGGAAACATCAATCAATCAATCAATCAATCTTCAAAAGACGCCATTTGGTCCGTAGCACATGGTAGTGTGAGATTCGTATTCACTAAAATCACCTCCCTCGGCTTCTCCACCCCCACGGAACCGCCGTTAGGCATTACTTCGCGGGCGTGAACAGGACATGCGCCCCCTAACCTTTTGGCATCATACTGGGAAGCCATTCTCACCCGCTCCTCGAGTGCCAGCTTCTTTATTATTTGGGCCCCGAAGTGCGTCACTGCTTCCCACTTTTCCTTAAAAGCCAGCATTCCCCTTACGATGTTCTCAAGCCGTCCGAGTTGTCGGCAGAGATGTGTCCTCTCTTCTTTGAACCGAGGACAGACAAAGTAAACGTGTTCTGCATCATCCGTTACTGGGGCGTTAGCAGTGAGGGCACGCTGGGTCTTCAGTCAGTTGAAACCGAAAGAGATACTCTCGGAAACAGCTGCCTTATATGGAAGTCCACCTCGCCATAGTTTTGCCTTCCCATACTTCTGTATTTGGGGTGAGTCATTGCGTCCATCTCCCCTTTTGCGAGCTGTCCCATAGTCTCTGCCACTGAATCATGGACTCGCGCCTCTCTTCTGCGCGGCATGTGAGGTCTTCCTATCCCATGTTCTGTCCACGGCGTTAGGAGAGCCTGCGTCGTTCTGCCACTAGGTGCTCAGTTAGAGGCATGCCTGTCACTACACACACTGCATCATACGAGACCGTGCGGTAAGTGCGAGCCTCCCTCAGTGCACTTCTCCTGTACACAGAGTATCTTCTGCCTGTTCCTCGCCGCATTTATTTATTGTAGCCCATACTGGAGCAGCATATAGCAGGATCGAAGTGATGAAATTTGACAGCAGTCGTATTCGCTCCTGTCTCGGCCTCCAACATTCGGTCTCGTCAAGGCCATCGCCAATTTTGCCGCCTTATCGTTGACGTACTAGCGATGGGTTTGTACGACGGCGTCCGGCCGCAACTTCCTTCCCTCCCGGGCGCCAATCCGTCAATTATTGCACGTGTTATTTTTATTAAACAACATTGTTTTTGAGAGAGCTCACCCAAACTAGTATCGTAAAAACAGTGATGTAATGAAATGCTTAAAGTCTTATAAATAGCGAGCTATAGATCACTGGCAATCTCGGGGGAGGGGGGTACATACTGCAAACTTGGAATACAATATTTCTTCGCCATAGAAGGGAATTTATACGACTTAAATGAGAAACCAACGACAAGTTGCGATTCTACCATGTAAGTAATACTTTTACTCTGGAAATTTGTGTATCTCACAATCTATATCCATCGCGGATTGGCCAAATTATGATTATTCCTTGCAATAATTTATTCTATTCTTGTAGTCTCGATTTTTGGTTTTTGTCGTCCTTTCAATTTTTTATTTATTATCTAATAATTTGTCCGATCAGTTTGCTCAATTTCATGATGAAGGATAGGGAAATGTATTTGTATTTTACAAGGATGTGTAGGATAGGGGTTTCCATATGCGTGGGTTATATATACTGGTGTTTATTCTGTAAATAATCACGTGGTGTTATTGCATAAACTAATAATAATAATAATAATAATAATAATAATAATAATAATAATAATAATAATAATAATAATAATAATAATAATAATCTAAAGAATTGTAAAGTTTTTTAAGACAACCCTTTGGGAAGACTATTTGAACTCACACAGAAACCCTCTCTTACACTTCATGTAGGAAATACTCTTTAGTGATTTACATGCAATATTTAAATTGAAAGAAAAGAAACGAGACTTAAATTTTATAAGATTATGGCAGTACCAGTACTATTATATGGAAGCGAGACCTGGACCCTTTCAAAAAGAGAAATAAATAAAATGAGAGCCGCAGAAATGAGATTTCCGGATGGTTTCCGGAACAGACAGCCCTGCGTAATCCATGAAATGAAGAAGAAGAAGAAGATTACATTGTAATCGTGTCACATAGTTATGATCATTCTTCTCCAAAAGTATTACGTTTTGCAATATTTTGAGGTGTTTAAGTTTTTTTTCAAATTTCCATTTTTCGTAAATAAGAAACCTATACAATCGTGCAATGGAACAGCCTCAAACGAGATGTGATTTTTATCTATTACAGTGAACATGTAAATACTGATTTATGTGAAATACTTCTATATATCAAGTCTCTGTCATATTTTGGCCCACGGAGTGACACCAAATTGAAAATATTTGCTCTAAATGATTCGTAGCAGTCTGGATCCATAAATTACAATTACCGTTCGCAGCTCATCGTGATAAAGTCGCATAAACTCGCACATTACAAGGCCGTCAGAACACTCATTTGGGAGATATGCTTCGCAGCGCAATGGATTTTTCTTGAAGGTCACTGGGCACTCACCCATCACAAAGTGCTCTGTGAAGGTCAGAAGTAGACGCCCTTCAAAGTGAGAAAAGCAGAAGCGCGGTTAATGACATGGCACTCCACGTGCCTTTTCTCATTTCGGCCTCCCATAAGCAACGCCTATAGAGGAATCCGGGGGGGGGGGTATCGCAAAACATTAATAGGTCGAATTCAGCCACTGTTCGGAAGATAATTCTAACGGCCACTAGTTTTCCGAGGTTTCTTCGATGAATATCAGAATAATGCTGGAGTAGTGTCTTAATAAGCGTGGCACAGATCGTTCGCGATCATTCCTTCTTTATCCTTGTCCGCTTTTCTTCCGAGACAGACGTACACACTTACATGTGATTTTCCAACACATGTCGGAAAATCAGTCGGGAACTTACAGCTTGTCCTGGCTGGCGCGGTGTCACGCTACAGAAGAGGCCAGGAGATCGCCCGCTAGCCCATATGTAGATCAGTTGATTGACTGTTAGTGATTTCAGGCAAATCAACGGATAAGGTAATTAGTTCCGTAAATGTAGTGCATATTTTCCCTTGGGAGTTAGCAGTGGTCTTCCCCCGCTGGATGGCGAAATTCGGCGCCGACCTACCGTCGCCTAGTGGGAGTTTTCCCCAACGCTCTCAAGGTAGCTTCCACTAGCGGGACACCGCCCCAGCCGTGACAAGCTCTAAGCCCTCGACCGGTCTCCCGGCACGTGTGGAAGTGTAGTGCATGTTCGTGTAATTGTGTGTGTGTGTGTGTGTGTGTAAGGGGTGGGGATAGGACAAGGAAGAGGAAGGAAAGATCGCACGCGGTCCGTAGCCCGTTTGATAGGGTACTGCTCCGGCATTCGCCTGATGTTGATCGGACAAACCATGGAAAACTACCGATCAGAGCAGTCGGCCGCTGGAATTCTCCAGACAGCGACTGAAAGACTCCAGACAGCGACTCCAGACAGTGTCGAAAATTCTGTCACGGACATGACTCAAACCCTAGAACCTCCCGGTCAGAGGCTCTGCAGTGACATCAATTGATGCCCTGAGCCACCTCTTTCAGTCAGAATCTCACATTCTAGTGGGGCAGGAAGCAACCATAGTTTGAGATGTAACATGTACTACACTTACAGGACACGTTAGTTCACAGCGGCTGACGCGCATCGAAACACGAAATAATCACTCGATGAATCGAGCTGCGACCGTATTTTTTGAAGGGCTTCCGATTGTCAGAGCTCAGACCTAGCGGTCTGTGTTAAAATATCTGAATTTCGGGGCAGAGAAGTCAATAGCTCTGGCAGTCACAAGAGGTTAAAAACTCAATATGAAACTGATGGGATATGCTAATGAAAAACTCTAGTGGAAAATACAAACTAATAAACCCACATCGTATAATAACTTTATTAAGCGCCTTTTTTTTAATAAATTCCAGAAACACACGAGTTGAATTATATTACTGTTTTATAAATTCACTGCATATCCGCAAAAACATTTTCATTCCAGAAATATTAAAAACAACAAAACAGCACATTTTATATTTCATGAGGCTAAAATTTTTCTTAAAAAAATAATGAGCAAATGCAAACGAATTGGTGCATAATAGGCATATAATGTATTTCGTGATGTGGGCTGTTCCGAAGAAAATATATTTTGTAAAGAAACCCAAATTTTACAAAGAGACATCGGTGTTCTTCATTTTGCATCAATGAGTGTCAAACAAAACAAAACAAATCAAGCCAAAAAAGCTCACATTACTGAACCCACCGTAGAACATAGCTGCACCAACCGCTTGCGTACCGATTCGCCCTTCCATCTCAGCGTCATGAAGACGAAAGTGAAGATCGATTGATTGATTAGCGATCTCGGGTGTGGGATTTGCCTAGTGTTGATTGGATACATCACATAAAAGTACATATCAGAGCTGTCGGTAGCTAGAATTCTCCTCCAGACAGAGGCTGAATTCGACCTAGCTAGAAGTACGTTGCTAGTGTCGAAAATCCTGACGCAATTGGAGCTCGAACTCTAGAACTTTCTGGTCATAGGCATTGCAATGACATTAGTTAATGCCCTGAGCCACGCACGTCGGTAGAAAAAATTTAAAATGATTTTTCATAGTTTCGGGAAGGAATTAAAAAATGTGGGCTTATAGCGCGATGACGACGTGCTTCCTGAATCCAACGCCGTGTCAATCATGCAAATCGGATGAATAGGAGCGGCGTAAAGTGAAATTTCGGAAAAAATATCTGACCCCCCCTTCCCCCCTCTCCCCTTCCCACAGTGAACTTGGAGTGAGCATTCGCAACGATATTCGAGAACCACTGTCCCAGTGCCATATCGGATTTGGAAATCGCGGAACCCCTCCCCCACGGTCACTTTAGCCTAGCCCTTCGCGGCGGGCGCTGAAAGAACGCCCGCCGGTGCCTAGAGGTTCTCACACAGTAACAACCTGCTCCATGGTTTTACAATGGGCAAACAGAATCAGACCTGTAGAGATATTTCAAGATTTTCACCGTGAAATATAAAGATGGAGTCTCACAATTGTTATAAATCTTGGAAACTTAGTCATCGAAGTGAAGATTCTTTTTCCAATCTTTAAGTTTATACAAATATAACAGAATCATTTTATATCAATATAACTTACTAAGTAAGTTGGGACATGTCACGATTCTTAATATTAGATTTTAATGTTTGTTACAGTGTTGGATTCAGGATGCATCTCGCCTGCGCGCTATTTTACCACTTCTTCAATTTTGTCCGAAAGTACGAAAACAGTTTTAAAATTTGACTTGGGAAAACAGATTCATCAGGTGAAGTCTATCAAGGAGACAAACGCCGTTTTGAGATCAAAAATCGAGTCGCAGGATAAAAGAGCTCGTGCGTAATTTCGGCTCATTCTTTCTGGTAGTGGAATGATAACGGAAGATCTTAGAAGTAAAATGTATGTAAAATAAGATGTTAGGACATGGAATATTGGTGATATCTACACAATTAGTTCAATTTTCTTTTTGAAATCAGTTTCCAAATCGGAATTGATATTTTGAGTAGTGCCTCAAATAACTTTTTGATGGTATTCGAAGGAAGACGGAAATATGTGAACAAGATATATAGTTTTATACGACTATTACAGATGATATGAGACCGTTTGGTTGTGTTACAGCATCACTAGTTTGATAAGTGGAGAAAAATATATTGAGATTGAAAGGGACGAAAAAGGACGAACCGACTGCCCGGCTTGCCTGCCTGAGAGCACGGCCTCCTCCCGTGCCGCCCTCCTCTTGAGGCCGCCGGGTTTGGCCGTTCGGCCGCGTCGAGGGAGCCTCCAAAAGGGTCGGGTGACGCAAGCGTGAAGCGGGAAGGGGGGGTCAGGTAGTTTTTCCGAAATTTCACTTTACGCCGCTCCTATTCATCCGATTTGCATGATTGACACGGCGTTGGATTCAGGAAGCACGTCGTCATCGCGCTATAAGCCCACATTTTTTAATTTCTTCCCGGAACTATGAGAAATCATTTTAAATTTTTTTTTGAAATATTTTTTAAAAAACGGCATCGTAGCTTGAATTCTATTTTAAAAAGGAGTCCAATGCCGTTTACAGATCGAAATTCGGACAATTTGTTCAGACGCTATCGATCTAGTAAATTCCGTGTGATAGTGCTGCGATCTATTGATTTTTCCTATAAGTATTTTTCGGTGCATTTAACCTTAAGACTAAATGTACCGACACTAGTTCCATTTTTCGCCACCACGTGGCAGCACCAAAATAAGCAAAATTTACTAGAGAGTAAAAACATGTCCTACATGGTTTACATTGAGAAATTCGTAGTCGTTTTTGAGAAAATAACGATTCAGCTTTACTGTAAATGCGAAATTTGAAGCTCTTTTTCTCGGAAGTCTATTGGGCTTTCAAAAAATTTAATTTGAAGTTATTTTAAGTACTTTTACTCAAAAATTTAATAATGTATACAAATTGATGGAAATGCCAGTATTAACGGTGGGAGAGGTATTTGAAAAAAATTAAATTTGTGTAATTTTTGAAAAAAACAACAACAAAGAATACCCCAAAATGAACTTTACGAATATAAAGCAGTGCAATTAGCACGATTCATTAGAAAAATTAAAGAACAAAAATTGGGGCCATTTTTGAGTAAATGGCGTTTGAGCATTTTTCAAAATGCGGAATTTTGAGCTCACTTGTACAGAAAAGGTTGAGTTTTCGAGAAACTTTATTTGAAATTATTTGAAACACATGTATTCATAAATATAATAATGTGAAGAAATTGCATTTCATGTAAATATTACAGACGTGAAAGACAAGTCAATGAAATTTCTTTTTTAAAATTATTGAAAAAGCAGAAGAATAGAGCAGGTATGTGGCGTTTATGTCATGATATAGGGTTTGTTTGGCGCTAACAATACCAAAAATTTAAAGAAAGAATTTGAAGCAGTTTTTGAGAAAATCTTGTTTTTGTAATTTTTTAATGTAATGGACTGGCGGACGGACGGATGGACGGGTGGACAGGCGGACAGACAGACGAACGGACGGACGTTTTGCTTTCAGTTGTTTTTTCGGCATCAAGGACTCACAAAACAGGGATTCTGGCTATACCACGTGTTAGAGGATTTTTTTCCCCTTCATTTAGCAACTGGATTTATCCTTTTTCGTTGTCAGAGCCCGGCAATTAATTTTTTTTTCTGCCGAAAATCCGCTGTTTTTCCGAGCAGCATTACATAACTTTCTCTATACTACGTATACTACTCCGTATATACGTACGTTTACGAGAAAGTTAAAATGAAATGTCGTTACATTATAACATCGCATTTTGAATAAATGTTTACAAAATGCGTTAAAACAACGACATTGTGTGCTAGGTAAAATTATGTTTAGAAAACTATCACAAAATTGTTACAGTAATGAGATACTATTTAATGGGAAAGACTGACTATAAAACGAGTGAGCTTGAAAATCGCGGAACTCAGAACAACCCTGGAAACTGTAATAAAAAAAATCCGTTTCAGTATTCAGTCTTGGGGCATTTATCCTAATTATTTCGCATGAAATCCATGGAACGTGTCCCGCTTTCGGGGACTATTGAAGTTTCGAAATTTGTACGGCCTGTCATTTAAGGTGTACCTGTTGGCATTGAACAAATTACTGGACAGCGGTCTGTCAGAGAAGAAGTACGGAAGTCTGACGACTTCCTCTTAGTTCTCCTTGAGAGATGTCATGGACGTCTGATATCGAATATGACGATATGCGATGGGGACGGTACGGTGTTGACGATGAAGAATTGTACGAATATTTCCAGAACATAAAATTTTTATCGATTTTATTACAGTGAATTCAGTCCTAACATTGCTGATGCATAAGAAATGCGACCCATTTATATGAAGGTCAGTCAAATGAAAACGAGACAGACTGTATAACGAGCATGGCGCGGGTGTTGATAAAGCTGAGATGTGTGTGAATTGAAGAAATATTGCTGAATTGGGAATCAGGAAGCAACAGCGCAAACGTACACCACTCTGCTGTTTGTTAGACGTGCTTGAAGTGAGGTCAGCGAGTCTGTGCGCGTCCGACATCACTACGGTGGCCGGGAAAGAGAAACAGCGGGTAGTGCGTTTTTTGACAGCGCTAGAAGTGTCAGGAGGTGAATTTCATGCCAGAATGTCCGTTGTGCGTGATGAACACAGTGGAAACTGCAAAAAGCGCGTCAAGTCTATACGCCGAAGAATCTTGACAGGCGGCATCAATCTGTTGCACGATAATGCCCACTCACATGCTGCCAACGTTGTTTCGACTATGATGAAGAAGTCCCGCTGGGCAGCTCACACATCCTTCATACAATCCAGATCTTCCATAGATAGCTCTATAACCAAGCTATTTTCAAATTTTTAGATCCCTGAAGATATTCTTGGCTGGCGATTTGTTTCGGACGAAGTGGTGCACGTCTGGATTCAATCATGATCTGAAGGCAACTGCAAACATGCTTCTTTGAAGGCATTGACCGTGTTGTCTCACAGAGGAATAAATAATTACGTCGATTACTTTTTCCCATCTGTCTCGTTTTTATTTGACTGACCCTCATAAAATGTCATTTTGAACATAATTTTATCCCTAGCGGAGCCATTTATTTTGCAGCTTAAGACAAAGTGTTTTTTTATAAACCGATTCTCATGTGAAGGATCTTCATAAATATTTTCTAGTATAAATATGTAATTGACTAAACATATTTCTTAAAAATTGGAAAGTAGACTATCTAGGCGCACAATCCCGCCGCCCATTCAGTGAGGTAAACCACCAAAATATCCAAATTAGATCCTCAGAATCACAAAGTAGATCACCCCTCAAAGCGATGTCAAAGTGGCAGAAGGAGGATAGGGCGACGCCCGGGTGCCTCCGACTCTCACCCAGCTGCCGCCAGCATCCCATATCTATAAAAGTGTAATGTTAGTTACTTTAAGGTTAAGTGATGATGATGATGATGATAATAATAATAATAATAATAATAATAATAATAATAATAATAATAATAATAATAAACATATTCTTAACTTTATTAAAACGTGACGGTTCTTTGTGTGTGTCACTTGTACATCGACGACATGTGCTATATTTGTCAAAAATCATCAATAATGATGTACCAATTTAGATCATTATATAATTAAGTACGTAAACGAATATTAGAGAAGGAGAATTAAGAGGGAGAGGCGTCTTTCCCTTGAATATTTCTGGAATAGTGCAAATTTGGAATAACCTCCTCGTTTTTCAAAGCAACGAAGCGTCGGATGCTCCCAATACGATATAGTTGCCATTTATCATATTAGTTGCCTCTGTCAGGCGATCGATCATGAGTGTTTCTGAGATGAAACGACTATGAACATCATTTTGCAAGACTCAAAACATCTCCCAGAAGTTGTTTTTCTTCTTCTTCTTCTTCTTCTTCTTATTATTATTATTATTATTATTATTATTATTTCGTAATTCGAAGTTAAGTTTTTATTTTTTTCATTGGTCCAGCGATGGAGGGAAGGCGGAAGAATAGCAACACTTGTTTGTGTCGCTTCAAGGTTTCGTATGTGGCAAACAACGAATCTATGGGACTCTATTTTGTGATTGAGAGGGAATTTCGGCTAGAGGCTTGGAAGAAGTATGCGGGCCCAGTGGAGGAGGGCGGGAGGTCCGTATGGAGGAAATCGTTGGCAACAGGAAAACCAAGTAAACGGCAGCCGCCTGTGCCATGCTATTGTCCGTTGTCACCCCCTTTTTGCTGTTGCCACATCCGCCGTTCACATCTGCTTCCGTAATTACCTGTGTTACAGCAACTTTGTAGTATTTAAAACTCTCCGACATGGTTCTGAACGCTTGCGAATGTCTCAGAAATGAGACAGGCGAATGAGAAATGAGAAATGTTCTTGGGCACGTCAACTGCTGTGGCCATTAGTTTCTGCAATATAGTGAATATTTTATTATAGGAGGTGACAATATTTCTCCCCCACTGGTTGGTGAGATCCACTTTCCCCCCTCCGGGTATCTTCTCCCAGTGGGGCATCGCACCAGCCGGGACTAGTAGCTCTAAGCTCCTGATAGGTCTTCCAACGTGTGTGGTAGTACAGTGGATATAAGTGTAAGTACGTGTGAGTAAGGAGAATGGATAGGACAAAGAAGAGGAAGCAAAAATCGCGCGCGGTTCGTGGCCCGTTTGTTACGGTACTGCATCGGCATTTACGTGGTATTGAACGGAAACCACAGAAAACTTACAATCAGAGCAGCCGCCCGCTATAATTCTCATTCAGTCAGTGGTTGTATTCGATCTAGCTATGTCGAATATCGTACCTATCTATATCGAATATCCGCCACAGATAGGACCTCCAGAACAGAGAGGCTCCAGAAACAGCGGCATTGCTGGCTATGATCTAAACTCAGCCGATGAAATGAGGCGAGAACCGTCGTACTGTAATATACCATGGAAGAACAAAATTCAACAACCACAATCAGGCTTCCTAGTACGAGGAATACCTAATTTATGACATGACCACATTGAAAATAAAATATTTTTAAAACGAGAAAACCAGCAACTGCCTCCGTTTCATCATATCGCAAACGTACGTGCGCGCATTATTTCGAAAGTACAAACGCAGCGCACCACACATCACCTCAAGGAGTAAACTTTCTGTACAAAGTAGGACAGCCGACTCAAATTAGACACAATGAAGTTTTCCGACCCAAAAAATCTAATGCCAATCATTACAATGTAAGCATCGCAGACGTTCTTGCGTGAATCATTAGTTAAGAAGAAGAAGAAAAAAAAAAGTCGTAAAGAGAAGACGTCAGAGCACGCGAGCGAGCGAATGAGCGAGGGAGCGAGCGCTGTGATTGTGCGCTTGGGGAGGGGGGCGGAGAGCGGTGCGGCGACGGGGGCGCCAGCGCGGACGGGGCGCGCTCGCCTCGCCTTGCCTCCCGCCCCGGCGCGGCCCTAGGGGTCGTACCGCCTGTTTGCGTTTTGCAACGGCGGCGGCGAAGGCGGCGAAGGCGGCGACCGGTTCCCGGCGGGCCCCACCCCTCCCCACCCTGTGGGGCGCGCGCGGCTAAAACGCGCGCGGGACGACGCGCGCGTGCACTCCCGCGCTGGACGGCGCCCCGCGGATACTCCCAGGCAGGTGAGGCGAGAGCGCTGGCGGAGCGCGTGCGGCGGCAAACAGCCTTCTCCGCTGAGAAGGTCGCGACCCTCCGCGCGGACACTAGTCCAGGCACGTCAAACCGCGCCCGCACGAGCTACTTGCCCGCCTGGCGCCGGCGCTCCTGCGGGCACGGGCAACCTCCTCTGACTTGTCTCTTATTTGCCCTTAAAATCCAGAAAGGGGTGTACATGCGCAAGCTGGAGCGGCGCGAGGCGGTGAATAGTGACTTCATATGAAAATGTTCGTCAATTTTTTTCTATCAAATAACCGAGAATTGTAGTATGTTTATATTCTTCACTACTTATTACTATTTGATGTTTATTTTCTTACTAAATTCTCCCTTATATAAACATCTTTGCTAAGTGACCGGTATATGGTTGATTGGCGGATTCACTCCTTGTTTTCGTTTTGTGTTGTTTTATTAAATCAGTTATTTATTGTATTTAGCAATAATGTGGAATAATTAACATGTCTCTATAACTTAACAATTCTCCCTTACGCCCGGACAGCGATTTTAACAGACCAGAATATTTGCCTGTTAAACCTTCTAATCTGAACGTAGAAAGTTCATACTTTTATATCACTCTTAAGTAAAAAGGATTACAAACTCATGATACTTTTGATTCACTTTTTAAATTTTACTCTCAATTGAGAATTTGAAATCGGACTGATGAATTATTTCATTTTCAATGGATATTTTTTCCCTTAAGAGAAAGCGGGAATTAATACAGCTAAATTCGTGACAACTGTGACGTAACTTCTCCCAAAGACATGGGCCAGATATCCAGTGACGTACCGCCATTCCGTACCATTTGCACAATCCTTACTTTTAAATCTCGCGCCAATTTCTCTGGACGCAGTGCCCGCGAGCTCTAGTAAGCTCGTTAACTTGCCCGCGACATTGACATGCCTGCACCAGTCGCTCACTTCTTGATATTCGGCTTGGTTCGTTTAGGAATCCGCATGTTCAACTAGAGGGATTTAATGTGCTGCTGGGTAGTAATCTCTAATATCAAGAAAAAGTGACTAATGGAGCAATCTTTATTAAAAAGTCCGCGTTATAATGAGCCGTCGACACTGAGAAGTCCACTTACGAGGAACTACCTTCGCTGAGAATTCCGCTTGTGAGGACCCGTCGCCACTGAGAAGTCCACTTATGAGCAGCCACCTGCGCTGAGAAGTCCGCTTATGAGGAGCCGTCTACACTGAGAAGTCAACGTATGAGTATGAGTCGTCATCACTGAGAAGTCCGCGTTATGATGAGTCGCTGTCATTAAAGAGTCCGCTTATGAGGAACCGTCTTCACTGAGAAGCGGCCATCACTGAAAATTTCCCTTATGTTGAGCTGTCATCCCTGAGAAGTCCGGGATTGAAGAACCGTTTTCTCCGAAAAGTCAGCGAATGAAGGCTCGTCTTTGCAAAGAAGACAGCTTACAATGAGTGGCTTTCACCGAGAATCCCACGACCTAAGAGTCGTCACTGAGCTTATGAGGACTCGTCTTCACGAGAAGTTGGCGAATGAGGAACCACTGCTTATGATGGGCAATCTTCATTCAGACGTTCGGGTATGAGGAGCCCTCGACACTGAGAAGACTGCGTATGAGGAACCTTCTTTGTTTTATCAACGTTCGCTTAGATGGCCAAACATCTGATCCCCCGAAGAAGTTATAAGCAGGGTTACAATAGTTGATGTAATTGCTAAAACATCGTAACTGACTTCTACTTTCAGTTCATGTGTTCACCACCATCAGAAAATCGAAACACTGCTTAATTCAAAAGCATTTCTCTAGAATTTCTATGTTGTTTTGATTTTCGTGGAAAGCATACTTTTTCTTTTGATGTTTCTGTTACTGAATATTTGATTTATTCATTGTTCATTATCGATTGAAAAAAAATGGCAAAAGGAAAAATCCATTTCATTTAACCGATTCGCAATTCTGTCATTTAACGAAAAGTAATTACTGGCACTTTCAATTACTTTTTGCACTTATGAAATGAATCTTACACATTTTTTAAAATCCGTATATTTCCTTTAATTTTTTAAAAATTATATTACCATATTTAGGTGTGCAACAATCGGAAATCTATCTTGGATACTTATCATTTTCCTACGAATTTTCAAGAAAGAAAACCCTTTTCATAAATAAATTTTAAATTTCCATTTATTTCCATTAAAAGTAGTTAGTCATTTACCCTCTCCCGGGAAAAGTAACGAGGGTTTCCCGAGTTTTACTCGACCTACTGCTTGTCTTGAAGGGCTCGGAGAAAGTCACCGATGGCGCGTTCTTCCGGACACAGAATTTCTTTATGAAGCTTTATTCACTGGAAATAATTTTCACAGAGCTCTCTCTACTAGAAAGTAACGAATGAGAATTATCACTGCACTTTTGCACACTTCCGGAGTTCTTATTAATAATTTACTACGAGGAAATATTTAGAGAGGAAAATTGTTGAGATGAAAGAGATTGTATTTCTAACAAGAAACAAATTATACATTAAGATTAATTTCATGTAAGCGATATGCTATAATTTTAAGTTATTTAGGCATTAAACATATCGTAATTTTTTTACGGGTGGTATCGTAGATTTTTTTACGAAAAGTAGTATGGCTCAATCAATAAAATAATAACATTAAGACTTTTACAGCTTATCTACAATTGGTTTAAAATTCTGTCTATATCCAAGAGTTATTGGGTCAGAGCACAAACGCTTTTTTGTGAGCACTGTTGGGGGATTTCTCTTTCACCGCGGAGAGCTCAAAACGCGATCTCACGCATTTTCTCTTAAGTCTCTACATCTTGCAGCTGGCATAAGAAATCGCAACTATGTGTGGAATAAGTTGAATATTTTAAAACACCGGTGCTTTTTCAATATTGTTCACATTTTTCTTGAAGAAACCAAAAATAACAATATTGCGACTGGAATGTTTTAGTTAAATTAAGATGGAATTTCGATTTCAGTTTCACGAAATCCAGATGCACATTTAAAAACTCCAATTGAATTTGATCGATAAATCTAGCAGGACAACTTTAGAGTCATTTTTAGATGTACTAATTCAAAATCCTATATTTTTCCACTAGCTTATTGAACTTGGTAAAAAGTGCTTTCTGTGTCATAGGCACAGAATAGCTAACATTCTTCACAAAGATCAATTCATTATTATCCATATCAATACATTATGTATATATATATATATATATATATATATATATATATAATTATATATATATACATTATATATTATATTACATTATATATTATATATTATAATTATATATTACATATACACATATTATATATTACATTATATATTATATTATATATATAATTATAGTATTAAAAGGTTTTAAATATGAAAGGGAAGGTGAGCTTTACGGACTCAAAATATTTTTCTGATCCATGAATGGGGTGGAAATGTTTTGTTGACTGGAATATTACAACGGGTGGCTGAACGAGGTCGGTTCCCGGCAGCCCTTGACGGTCCTCGCAACCGAGCACCGGTTCACCTCCTCGGGGCCGCCCGTCACTTCCGGTAACACTCTATTGCTGCCCATGGCGGCGCACTTTCGATTCTTTGCGAATTGGGAGCCTCAATAAAGATGCCAGATTTAGAGAATTTTAGGCAACGACTTCGTGTATTAATCCAATAATTACGAATGAAATATTTGTAATTTGAACACCTTTAAACTTGATTTCAAGAAATTCTCAGCGGAAACCTAAAAACTGGATTCTGAAAGAGGAAATCAGTCAGCTCGTGTAGGGGATAGTTTGAATTCAAGCGATTTATATGACACGTCGGGGAAAGTGTCTCTCAAACGATACCTTTAAAGAAATTTAATATTAATTTCGAAAGTGAAATCTCTATAAACAAATTTTCATTATTTCCTGCTTAACTCGACAATCTCAGAAAACATAAACCAGTATGGCAATTTACTCTGCATTTCTGGTTTTCTGTCAGGCCGTCAACATTTTAATATCCTAATTTTCTATTCAATGAGGAAAATGAGAGTGCCCAGTTGGTGAATGGGCGAGGAGGGGAAGAGGCGCCCGCCGTGCGGGCAGTGGACGCAGCAGCTACGAAAAGGCCAGCTTAACGCAAGCGCCCCTGTCCCACATCGCGCGGAAAGTGAAAGGCGGCAGACGGGCCGGCCGGCGCACTCAGGTCCTCGACAGCGCCGTTCAGCTTTATTCTGCACCCAGCCGCCGCCGCCGCCGTTGCTACCGCCATTACCTCCACCGCGCCCACTACCACAACCATCGCCACTATCGCCGGCACGATCGCCACCTGTTTCTTTATTTTTAATAAATTTCTATATTCCTGGATTTATACTTCTTTATTTTTTGAACAATGTATGAGAATAACAGAATTTAATCGTGATTTTAGCAATGTTAGTAACCATTATTTACGTGGAGTCCGTACTCAAGAATACAAAAATCTAATCCTAGAGTAACTAAGAATATTTGAGAAGCTACAGATCAAAATTATTCTCTTGAGAAAAAAATATGAAACGCGTTTTGAAGTTGTCACGACTCTGAATTTAATATTTTCTGATTTGATAATGAGATTTTTTCAGTTTTTAAACGATTCTAATGTTCTTTTATAAGGTATACGTAGTTTGATAAGGTATATGTATTTTGATAATCTGCTTTAAACTAAATTTCGCTGAATTATGAAGTTAATGCATGTCCTCTGTAACATGTTTCCCTCTAATTTTGCACACAAAATACTTTTCTTTAACAAGGTTTATTTAATAGGGTCAAGATCCTTGCGACACCTCCATCCTGGACCTGCAACTGGTTACTCGTTTCCTCCTAATGTCTCGTTCTCGCAATTCCAGTTGTCGCATCTTCCGTCTAAATCTGCGCCTTCGTAGTTTCGAGACTCAAACCGAATGTCCCACATTATTCCTCCAGCAACGAATGTTGACTAATTTTCGCGTCATGTACCGACATTTTCAAGGATTAGCAATGTCTTCAGTGAATGTCCTTCACGAGGAAAATCCTTGATGTCCTTCACAAGGCAAATAACGTATGTTTGTTTGCATTGACTCTTGTTCCCCGATGTAGGTACGAGCTGTTTATAAAAGTGTTCTGAGTCATTATTCACAAACTAACTTATAATCTCGTATACTAATTGCATCATAACCCAGTGTAAATTTACAACACTAGCGATTTCTTTTCAAATTCTTCCAGAAATTTACTTACGATATTCAAAATGTCAAAAGCCGTGCAAGTATTACTTTTTAATATTTTTTGTTTGTGTGTTGATCTTCCAAACGCGTGTTCTCAGTACTCGATGATAATATATTGCTCCGAGTGATTTTTATTTTAGGAGGACAGTTTAAAATTATAACACATCCGATATTATTCCAGTTTCAATAAAATACATATGGTATGTCCTTCAAAATCTTTAGAGGCAAGTGAATGGCGTGTATCTCTTGGGGCAATGGAATATATTACCATTATTATCTTCTTACGGCTTGATGATTCCGGGACCACAGCTTTCTGAGAATCCTCGAAATTAGGTGTCAGGAATGTGCGTGTCGTTTATTTGCCTCCATAAAACGCAAAGCGGACGGAGAGCCTGGGAATGAAAAGCATCGCTAAGGCGCCTCTAGTCGACTACCACAGAGGTGCCTCGTCGAGGAGGTCTCCTACCCCTTAAAACTTTCTGTGCGACAAGAACGCAACCTTGAGCGCGGTGTTCTCACCCCCGCCGCTCTGCCCTGCCCCTCGTCAACACCCGGAGTCACATAAGTCCAAATGATCACTGCGTGCGTTAGGAAAAGAACTTTCCCTTTTCATCATGCATTTTGTATACATTACATACATTTTATATACATATATACCATCCATTTTTTTAATTTTTATTTTTTTGTTTTTGCTAATTTAGAAAAGGGGTTCTTGGCTGATATATGTAGTGTGAAGTAAGTAACTATTTTTCTCTGACAAAGCTGGTCTACTTCAACTACGCCTCGTCAAAAACGCACAGGTCTCGTGGGCATTTGAGCACAAATTGTCGTGAGCGTTGAACGCCTTGTGTTGCGTATGACTTAGCAATTGAAAGAGACGCGAAATTATTGTGGAAGGCCACTGATATTAATTTATTTTATACAAACCATTTAAAAAATGTCCATTTCACTGTTCCAAAAAAATATACACAAACGTTGCATGAACGTGTTTTGAAATAGTAATTAGTTTTTGAAAAAAATATAAGTGAACGTAATCTGTAGGCTTGACTTGCGTAATGGAATGTTTCAAACCAATTGTTTCAGAAATGCAGAAAGTTAAAAAATAATCACAATAGTAATGTTCCTATGTACTTTGGTATGTGTTCAGTGCTAAAATTTCCTTTCTTTAATAAATATCTCTGGTACATATTTTTGATTCAGTAATTCTTTCGAAAACATTCTGTCGAAAAAAAGTATCTCTTCCCACGCACTATAAGGATTCAAAATACTTTTTTTTCCCCTAGGGCTTTTATCCAGCCGACAGCCGGTTGCCCTTTACGTCCCGAAGGCACGCATATTCGACCATCCACTAGACAAACACTTGCGGGCTCCTCTGATCTGGAGTCAGCAGAACGCGAGGCCCTCCGCGACAACACTTACACAAAGTCAAGGGACACACAGCCATGCCCAAGGCGGGACTCGAACCCGCGACCCTTCGGACCGAAGCGCTGAGTCGGTACTCGCTCTTAGCCACCTCGGCCATCCAGGTCGGCTTCAAAATACTTACTCGCAGCATACGTCTAAACTAAATAAAACGAACTCTGGACGTAAACTAGGAGGCTCAGGGACAATTCCCTGTTGATAGGAGATTTATGATTTGAACAATTTATCCATTTCTTTCAATTTGAAATTTGAACCACAATGTTTGAAAAAAAATATATTGTGAAAATGTTTTTAAAAAAATGGGTAATTATTATTTATTAGAAGCTTAGATGCCTCTAGCAAATTAGAATGTAAAAACTCGTTTGTCGATGCGTAGGAAGGATTAAAGAGGTTAGGGAATTAAAAATTAGTTGGAAACATTTTCATTTTCAGAACATACTTCGTTTCGCTTGGATAAAATTCTCATCATCTTATCCGGATAAACTCTTTCTCAGAGTTCTCTCTCTAACATTGTGACACCAAAAATGAGGCAGATTAGACCCAAAATTAAACAACAAAAGCGTTAAGAAATCGCAGGACAAAAGAAGGTAAAGAGATATGCTTTTGGTCGAAATAAAATCTTGGCTCAAAATACAGGTCAGCATCCGGGAAACGGATTGTTTGAAAAGAGGAAGAGGAAGGAGAAAATCGGAGAGACAAAATCTACGTTTGGCGTTCAGAAAGCAAAGCTAGGGACAATCTGAGAATTTTCTCAATGGTTATTCTCAAATTTGCTCAATACATTTGTCATTCCACATCAGGACCTGTTAATATCTCGGATTCCCAACCTTGCTACTTCTATGTCTGCCGTCCTCTCCTCCAATCCATTGCTGTTTCTCTTGACTTTTTTCAGTTCGGTTTCCTACCCACGCCGTTAATCACCTTCCCTAATCCTTTTCCGCACCCGCTCTATATTGTACCACTCGCCTCACCCTCTGTCTCTTCTCTCATCTCTGAGACCCCTCCTTCTATCAAAATAACTCATTACAAGTGGTCTCGAAAGAGGCGATTGTAATTAAACGTCTTCAGAACTGAGAATTTAAGTTTTTCGAAGCGAAGTACTAGCACTACCATGTGCCATTTTATATTTCTCTTATTTTCAGGAAGTACGACTTAGTAACAAATTGCAAGTTAGTAACAGTTGTTCAACATTGATATTAAATTATTCCTACGACCATTTTGGCCTCAATGAATTTTATGCATAAAAGTCTAGAGAACTGTAATTGTTTAAGATATTTTACTTAATACTACTAAACTTTAGCCTTGCTGTACGAGCAGAGAAGTCCTGGAATATTCTTAAATGAGTTTAATTTGTAAGTAGGAATCATATAATCTCTATAGTTTGCAGTTTAACTGATGATGATGAAAACGGCCATGACGATCCAAATGGTTTAATCTGCTCGAAATTGCTAGTAGCAGAGTAATGGTTTTTGTTAAATTACATACTTATTGAAATATCAGTATCGTTAAAGATTTTGCTGGGCCATTATATTTCAAGAACGTGACCTTCGAACAGTATACATACAATTATCTTAGGTTGTACTACACAAATTCAGTTCTGAGAGACTCGTGGATAAATCTTTAGTGTTTTATGTTCATACTCATCTTCTGGGATTGAGAGATAATAGAATTTCCAGCCTTTTCTGCGTCTTCCTGATCAGGGAACCGTAAGTGCCGTTCCGTTTTATTTCCTTTCACCTAACCTCGCTTGGTCATTTTTATGGGTTGTTGCCGTCCGAGGCCAGAAGGTACACGTAATACCTTGCTGACCCTACCAGTTGTTTGGTGAGTGTCTCACGTACGTAATTTGCGTCTTGCTTCCGCCTGCACAGTGACAGGCAGGTTGGAATTGAAAGCTCGGGCAATTCCTAAGCGCACATACGGGAATGTCACGAACTACATACAGTTCACGAAAAAACATGAAAAATTGGAGAGAAAATAGAAGTCGTGAAAAATTGTGGGAAACGCATAAAATACGTTATTGGGTAGCTATTATATTTAAAGGATATAAAATGGAATTACATCGCTGCATAGTAAGGCGAATTTATACATTTTGTACAACCAAGAAATAAAGTTTCCTAAAAAATTTGATTTTAAATTTTGTACAGACATCATTTATGATGCTGTCATTTATGATTATATGCGTAACTGACAAACATGCTGTCTCGGATTCTCTGCAACATTTCAAAAGTAGGTATCTAAGAAGAATCTCATTCGATTCTGACACGATAAGGTTTGCCTTTCTACCTACATGGATTTAGAGAAAATGTGAATAGTTTTTTGTTAGCCCAGGTGAGCTTTAACCGGCCCTCTTCTTTCTATCTTACGCAAGGTGTCAACTCTGTCCAAAGAGTTGCCTACCTAACAGGCGCATCGGACTTATTGACACCATTTACTCATTTGTCCCAAACAGGTCGCCCGAACTAAAAAAAAAGCAGCAGCCGGACTTACGTAACCTGCTACTCGACTAGTTATCGCTGCTTAACTCACTTATTCAGGACACTGCGAACGTAACTGCAATGCGTCATTGAGTTTATATTTCTTGTACTATTAGTCACTGTCAATTGCTGCTTATTAGCACTTTTTGACGGAAAGAGTAAACGACGCTGTCAGATGCCTAAAAGAATGATACAAACAGATTGACCAATAAAACGATGTAAATAATTTGCACTTAAGTATTATACACTTGTTTATTAAGTAACAAAGTTTTCACTACAGCGATATTAAATTTCATTTGTGACAAGAAACACATTTGTAATACAAAAAAGGTTGGAAAATTACTTATGAGTAGTGTTGAAACGAAGTATCATTTCCTCGCACTTTGGAATTCTGTACGTTTGAAACTCCAGCTAGTTAACAACACGCAAACATTAAAGTAACCAGGCCGATGGATATTCGACATAGTGATTTGAGTACATGAGTGAGTGTTGACCTGGATTGCATCTGGTTGTCACGAAATCTCGAAATGTGTAATTGCTTTCATATGCAGCCATGGCCATCAGGAGATGCCAAGGGCGGCTTCAGAAAGTATTTCAGAGGATTTTTTTACTTATTTAAGGTCGCTTTGCAACTACTAAGGTAATGTAGCGAGCATGGGGGGTAACGTTGGGGGGAGGGGGTAACCGTAACGGTATACGGACACACACAAACATCCATGCCCCAGGTGGGATTCGAACCCGCGACACTTCAGGCAGTGACGAATCCTGAACATTATTTTAAGATACCGCACTTTGTGGAAGCTACATCTACCGTTGTCTTTTATTTCGAGGTTTTCTGAAATCCCAATACTATGAAATTCCGTCCTCGATAATTTTTCTATAAGACAATTACACAAACCACTAACTCATTAATACACTCCATTTTCTCAAAAACTTGAGAGAAGCGTAACTTACGAACGAGCAGAGAAGCACTATTCATCGCAATATTTTGCGGTGCCTACCGACCGCCCGGACACGCATCCTCCCCTCTCCCCGCCCTTGAAACATTAGGAGCCATAGATTATCGCGGCTGGCATGCGGTCCCTTCGCCTGCGCTAGCAATTTCTCTACATCATTAAGAATTGTTTGAAACTTCTGACTCCGCCGCACTTCATAGCGCTTACGGATGCGGAAGACTGGCTCTCGGTAGCAAAATAGGGTTATTTTTTCGCATATCTTGTAAAGCTTTCAAAATCTCAATAACTTTTTGGAGGATTATCAAACTTATTAAATATTTATTATATACTTCAAATTACTAGGTATATCGGCGGTATATGCGGTGTATCGGAGAATTAGCCACTGCCTTCAGGCCCTAGGCATCTACAGCTCTTCAGCCTTAGTGACCTGGACTATCCAGGTTTTAGGGGGATTATTTTATTATTTAAATTTATTTACTAAAATAGTTATTTAATATATACTAGTTTCAATTCATTTTTTATTTAATAAATAATTTGCAAATAAAATATTAAATTATATTTTTATAAATATTTCTATTCTACTTTTTGGATTTAAGCTTGCGACCTCATTTCAAATATTTTATTTTAAAAGTATTTTAATTGTAGAAACCATTATTTAATATATAAAAAGCCAAATGCCCAATGTTTGGAACCGATTGTAAATGTTGATAATCTCACGCTTTTCTAAATATTATTTTTTAAATTTGATTATTATCATTGTTGTTGTTTTAACTTTCAACTATTTATTGTTAAAATGTTGCGATGGGATTCAAGGTACTCAATGATACTCAAGAAAACGTGTGCAAATATTCTTCTCCCCCCATAGGTCATATACAGTTTTTACTGTATTTTTTACCAAATAAATCAAATCAAAATTAAAGCCTGTAGACCACATTCAAGAGACGATTGAGCACTCATTTGAGCGCTTGGTGAGCGAGCCAATCTTTGAACTGGATTCCTACGTCCTACGTCCTACCTGATGCTGGAGCTAATTAAAACACGTATCCTGTAATAATTGTTTATTATTTTCTTTCATTTCTGCATAGTGTTTGACTTGGTGGACTTGGTATGAAATAATACCCCCAAAACTTACTTGGTATAAAAAATATATAACAAAAATATTCGCATGGTATTGAATTTAGTACAAAAGAAGTTCAGCGAGCTCTAATATTCAAAGAGCTAAACGCATATTGTTTGATCCTGCTTGTGAAGCCTCCAGGTGGAGGATGGCTCATTAGGGCTCGGGAAGCAGTTTCGTTTCCTCAAAGAATATCCACTTTTATATTCACTAGTTATTAGAAAAGTCACAAATATAATCCTACTTAGTATTGTTAAAAATTCCCTCTGGAGCCGCCTCCGGGGGCAGCCTCCCGCCACCAGTGCCGGGTGTAGTCGGCGTGGCGCCGCGCCGTGCAGCTGGCGCAATCCTTCGCGACGCAACGCTGCCGGCTAGCGAGGGGGACAGTCGCGTGCCCCCGCGGGGTCCGAAGGCACGGTTGGCCAACGGTGTGACGAGGGGAGGGGTCAACTTGTGTGGTGTCGCCACCCGTCGCGCGGACAACTCGTGCGAGCGCCTTGGCCAGGGCTCCAGGCTTCCCAACGGCCTCCCTGGTCCCAACCCGCGTTAATTGCTCGCGGAACCTTGCAGTGAACGTACGCTGATGGCAATCTAGTGAATAGTAATTTCCGTGAGGGATACGGCTACTGCTGACGGGAAACGGATGTTGCGAAACAGGCGCTGTGTTTTGGTATTCAAGACGATTCCACGGTTTGAGCGGCTCCCTTCAGGAGGATCTCAACGATAAGCAATGACCTTCGTGGGTTATATGCTACCTTTTGAAACGCTGAATTGTAGATGAATTAGGGGTACGAAATCGTCGGACTTTATTTTAATTTACATTCATTGTTCTAAGCAGCCGTATTATTTACTGTCATATTTCCTGTTTCCCTAGTCTACACTTTATAGCTGTGATTGTAAAGGCGAGTAAGAACCACAAAGGCATTCCCTATAATTACCTATTGTCTTTATACGTGAATACTACTTAAAAAATGAACACCATCTATTGCCTCCAAAATGTGTTATTTCGTCGTTGTCTTCCTGACAAGATTTGAGGCTAGAAAACCTTTATCATCATAGCCTCAACCTGTCCCTTGATCCTAAAATTGAAAAGACTCCATTAATGACAGCACCACACGTTTTGACTTTCTTGCTCTTACGAATGTAAGAAGAGAAAATATTGTTATCGTGCTCCGGAAAACTGCGAAATTTCGACAGAAAACCCTTATTGCCGGGCCCAGCTGACGAAAACGTGGATAAATCCTGTAGCTGTATTCAATAAATTACTTCCTCCAACCCAAGGTGAAGCCAGAATCCATGTTTTGTGAGTTCTTGGTACCGAAAAATCGATTCCCGGCAGAACGTCTGTCTGTCCATTTATCTGTCTCTGTCTGTCCGTCTGTGGTCAACGCTAGTGCCGAAATCCTTCAGCCAATTTTCTCCAAAATTGATATTCCTCGACCGATCAGAACGAACTCGACGCTTTGGAAGTTACAAGTGGATATTTTGATTTTTTGAAGATTCATTACATAAAGCCTCAAAAACATTTTTAAAAATCTCAAAAATTGCTCCAATTTTTTTATTTAACTTTGTCCTCGGAGAGCGTAAAGGACTCTTAAGAGAGTGGTACTGATATGTTTGTTAAAATCCCTAATTTTTCGAAAATTGCAAAAGTGCAATTTTTTGGGGGGGCAGTGTCTTCATACTAATACAATATTGAAAATAGAGATTTTCCCTAATGAAATCTGTTTTTTGAAGATCTTGAAATAAGGACGTGCACATTTTCGAAAATATGAGTAGCTTTCCCGTAATTTTGCGCAAAATGCAGACAATTTTCAATTGTTTAAACAATTTTTTTCAAAAAAAACCTCCAACTTTTTCCTTTAATTTTCTCCTCGTATGTATCAAGGAATGGTAAAAATATGGTGTTTGTCCCACTTTCGGCGAACTCTCCGTATTTTTGAAAGTTGCAAAAAAAATTAGCGTTTCAAAACAACAAAATTGAAGACAGAGAGTTTTGCCTTAGGCAAAGCCTGTTGTAAATACTCAGCTTTACAAAATTACAACTTTAAAAAATGTCATGTGCAATTTTTTGAAGAAATTATTAGATTTTGTGTAATTTATGCTTGAAATTAATGTAATTTATAAAAATGTCTTCCACGAATAGAACAAAGGATAGAATAATGGCGCCGTTTTCATTTTCGTTGAAGTCTCCAAGTTTTCGAAACTTACATATTTAGAAATAACGTGAGAAAGTATGTGCTGCTGCAGCAGCACTAGTTACTACAAGTCAAGCTGACGTGAACTCATTTTACGCTAATTCCGTTGCGGTATTGGGCTATTTTGTGAACATCTTCAGTTTCATCACAGCACCATTACACGCTAGAAGACAAGTCTTCTCACTTCCACAGAATTAAGTAATAGCTTGCTGCAGCTGCTGCTACTAGCACTGCCGCTATACGCTTTTTATCTTGCGGCACGCGAGCTCGAATTATGATTTTTCCTCATTCGTCTTTGCGTCGAAGATCTTAGGTAACGCTTTCTCCTGAGTAAACTCAATTTCCTCGAGAACCAAGGGGTTCTGATCAAAGGCGGGTCCAACCAGTGTGCCGACCAACAAGTGCACCAAGGTGCACGGCGGGACTGCGAAAATTTATACGTGTGTCATAAAATTGACTTCCTCGCTTCTTTATGAAATAATGTTCAAAGATTAATTATTTCGTGTTTCCGGACACATCAATTGCTAAGGTCATTGGTCCCATTAGTGCAGTGAATGTTTTGTTCGCCAAAAGTGGTGTTCCTTCCCGCTAGAATATGAGATTCTACGTCTACTGCTAACACGCCGACTTGCGAAGAAAGGTATCTCTCACCAGCGGGGCACCGCCACAGCCAGAACAAGCTCTAACCTCCCGACTGGTCTCCCGACATGTGTGGTAGTGTAGTGCACGTAAATGTGTGTGTGTGCGTGTGTGTAAGGTGAGAAGAAGAGACATAGGTGAAGAAAGAAAGATCGCGCGCGGTCCGTGGTCAGTTAGAATAAAGCTCCGGCATTTGCCTGGTATAGTCCAGAAAACCCAGGGAATACTATCAATCAAGGTAGCCAACTGCTAGAACTCCCCTCCAGACAACGACTGAATTCATTCTTAAGTGTGTCGAAAATCTCTCCATCGTCGGGACTCGAACCTTACAACCTCCCGGTCAGAAAACACTGCTGTGACATCAGTTGACGCCCTGAACCACTTATGCCGGTTAAATGTAGTTCAAACTTCGTAACATCAGTGTGCAAGAAAACTGACCCATGCATTATGCGTGAATTGATTCGTCGAAAATTATGCGAGATTAATCGATTTTTTTTATGTAGAACTTCAAAATGAGGCTGTGCACACGAAGGTAAACATACAGCCCACAATCTGCCGAATATCAAAGAGCCCACACTATTTACTTTCAACTAAATTCGCAATATACCGACTATAACAAAGAATAATCCGTGTTCTCCAGTAGACGGAATGACAAAAATAAAAGGGCTTACCAAATCTTACAACTTAGCCAACCTTTGTAAAATGTGAATCATTTCTACATGTTACTCGCCGATCTCTTTCCCCAATATGATTTGGCTCAAATGAATCTAAAAATTCTTCTCGTGACTGAATAGAGAAAACTTATTGGCGCGGCCATGACGCTAAAAATAATTTCGCTTCCTCGCACACTACTTACGCAATATAGGGATAGTATTGTAACGTTGCACAAAAAGGATGTTTAATGTAGTACAATCTTAAGTGGCAATTGGTGCGAGAGAAAAATACGTATAGCATACGCTTTTAATTTCAATCCCGGAAGAGGCTTTAGTACCTTTTTTACATTACTTGCACGGTAGTTTCCTTAATGACAATTACTTCGGCTTTGCCTCGATAAACTCTGAATAATTTGAACATAACAATAATATTTTCTCAATCCTTGGCGATATTCCAATCTAATGGGATATTAGATATGGGATCTTTTTCATTGGATAGTATACATTTTCATACGGATCTTTTTCGTACAGATTTCTCGTATGGTTGACAGCAATAATCACATTTATGCTCGGCTTTGACACTGTTCTCGGGTGCGCCAATAGTTTGATCTGTGTCGCACACCGCACGCGCTGTAATTCGTTCTTTGCAATAAAGAAACAGTAACTACTTACACATCAGATTTTCAAATTGGTTCTATAATACCAAATTAATAGTGAACAAAAGGAAAACGATTTCAATACAGTTTTCCATTTCAAATAAACATTTGTCCACTCCATTGATTTTAAACAACGTGCCATTGACTGACGTTAAGACAACAAAAATGTTGGGGTCAGTCAAACCTCAAATGGAACATCTATGTAAATGAATTGAACACAAAATTAAGTTCATTATGGTACGCCTTCAGAATTTTTTCAACTTCAATCAGCCTTCATGTTGCTCGTTGTGTATATTTCGTGAATGTTCATTCCCGCCTGAGACACGGAATAATATTCTGGAGAATCACATAGCTACCAGACTCTTAGGTTACAGAAAAGAATTGTACGAATAATAAGTAAATCCCACTCGCGTGATTCATGAAAGCCTCTTTATTACGCTGGAAATTCTACCATTGCGGTGTCTCTTGATTTACGAATCAGTGGTCTCTGTAAAAAAATTGACTTACTCAAGAGCGAGAACATATTTCCAAGAAATACAAATGTCTATAACCGTAACACTCGAAATCACATGCATCAGATGTCAGTATCAACAGCTCACTACAAAAAATTCACATACAATACATTTTCGTTATTTTACAACTCATTGCCAAATGACATTAAACAATTCAAATCGATACTAAGGATTAAGTGCCAAGTAAAATCTTTTCTGCTACATAACTTTCTATATAATTGTAGACTATACTGAGCATCAAAAAGGAAAATAATATTCTTTTTAAAAATGATATCTACTGTATTAGTTACCATTTATACTGTATAATTCTTAAAGACTAAATAAGCAGATAAAGAGTATTGTACTTCAGCTTCTAGGTCAATGACCATCTCGATCAGATTTTTCGTCCATTTTCCTGATTCTTGAGCAAATGCGGCATGTATTCGTAATTCATGCATGCAGCATTCTTAATTCTGTATGTATTCATATCTCAATAATGGAATCCTCAGAAATCAAGAAACCATGCACATGTTGCACTTCTCCCCTTAGTACATCACACAGTTTTTAACTGTTTTTTGTCGAGAAGTAAAATAAATAAATGCCTTCTTGGCATCGCCTGGAATACCGGAATCGACTTGTAAAAACAACAGGAACCAATTGTCATAAATCTGTTTGACACAATTAATGGTCTGAACTATCCTTGAATTCGTCTTTGCTGAAGTTATTTTTTGTTCTTTTTGCCGAAAATTTCATTCTAGAAGTTTCTTCCCCATCATAGGTAGGATGCCCAGTTCATATGACCACTTCAATTCAGAAATGTATGATACTGCAAGAACGGAAAATCCAAGACACTGGTGCGGTAGTATTTAAGCAAGACAAAAAGCTGACAGACATTGCTCTTCTATTCTGACATTGTTTTGACTATTCCTCTTATGAAATTAACACCAATAGGGTTTAACAGTACATCTGAAGTGCTCCAATCAAGGCATCCCAAACATATTATCGCCATTTCTATCCTCTTTCTCTTATACCACTTCTCTGTTCAGGCCAATTACAAGCTGCGACACATAAATCATAGGATGCTGCATTTCATTCGACTCTGAAATTTTCAGTTCACTTGTGGTATGTACTTATGACAACACAATCGATTTATTCTCGAACAATCTTTTTATCGTTTTAAGAAGTTGTAACCCGCTTTGAAATTATTTTCTTAAAAAATATATTCGATGTTATTCCTGACGGAATTGACGGTTATTCTTGACGGAATTGTTTCAACATAACTATTCCAAAAATAAAATGTAATTTTTTTTAGTAAGCTAGTGAAACTGGACAAGTCACGAAGTCTATTGAAATATAATAATGAATTAAACTTTTTTTAACCTTCCAAATCTAAACTTGAATTAAATCTCGCAAACATCATTTCAATCAAGGAACATCGCATTAGCAAGTGTGGAGCCTTGCTCTTAACGAACACCTTGGGCATCACAAGAGGAGTCAAACTGTTTGACCTCCAAACCTCGTGAAATAGAAATTGAGAACCATTTTCGGACATATTGAAGGACACTTGTAATTTTGGGGCCGGTAATCACGGGCTCGGTGACCCCTATCTTCCCCTGTTTAATTGACACTTTACGAGAGTTTCACACAATTATTAGCAACAATTTGATTTGAAGAAAATGTCTTTTGACATGTAAATAAATCTTTTTTGTCGGATGTTTTTCTATAAGCAACTGAGGTAGTTATGGCAAATTCAGTTACATTTATCCCAAGAGTAGAGAAAAGGTAGAATAGAAATTCCCATTTAACCGGGTAAAATAGGGATTATGGTACCTCCTTAACATTTTTTTTCTTCTGTTAGATCGTAGTGGCAGCAGGAGATAGCACCATGAGGCAGTTTGCGTTGGCGTGCGTGGCAACGGTGGCTTGCTCGCTGCTGTTGGCCTGCCAGGTGCAGGGCTACGCCAAGGGCGCACCCGAAGGCTCCTGCAGCGACATGGTCCCGCAGCACGGTGTCGATCCGCAGAAGTCCCCTTCGCCTTACACACTTACTCCCGTCAAGGGCAAGGACGGCTCCGTCTCCCTCACACTTAAAGGCGGTAAGACCTTCAAGGGATTCTTCGTGCAGGGCCGCGATGCGTCCGGCAAGGCTGTCGGCAGTTTCAAGGTCACCCCCGGCTCCCGCACCGTTGACTGCAGTGGCTCTAACGTAAGTTTTTGTGTCGCTACAAACTCAAGAAGTGACTTTAATTGACTCGTTTAAATTTAAAAGTTTCTCGAAATATTTGATTTTGTACACACAACTAAAAAGAGGTTTCAGTAAGAGAAGTCCTGAAGATGTGCTCGCTGATGTGAATTATCTATTGATCCTTCCCCGAGCGCCTGTATCATTTTCATTTTGAGCGCATGTGATATTTGAAACAATTAAATATGCTATATAACATTTGCTAAATCTTTCCCGTTTCCACAATTACAAGTTGACAAATGCATTTCTTGAAAATTTTGTGGAACTTACTTTTATTTCTAAGGCAGCTTTTGGTTACGAAAACATTCGATTTTTCCCCCCTCAATGAAAACTTTGGACGATTGATATAAATTTCCTAAAGGGCAGGAGAGTTGAAGTAATGTTACATTGCGTGATACAGTTCCATTTGAAAAAACATAGTTACCTCAAGTACCTTGTAAAATACAAGTGATAAAATATAAATGAATACATGTATCAATTAGCCCCGTTCCCTCATGCACTTTTGTGAAAACTGCACTGCAATAACTTCAACCATTCAAGTTACAGGAGGTGCTTAAGTTATGTGTCACCTTGTGTATATCTATATAAAGAAATTATAGTAAATTCCATGATTTAAGATGGCATAATTTTTATTATTATTATTTAAATAAATTATAAAGGTCTATAATAAACAGATCATTCTGTCAGTGGTTCAATATAATAAGACAACCAATATCCTGAACTAGTAATGTATACTAGTCAACACATTATCAAGAATAAGGGAAATTTTAATATTTATGTAAAAGTCCAAAATTGACCTGTTTTACAATAGTACACTAAAACCATTAACAAATGCAAAATGATGTATTCCATGACATGAATCTGAGGCTATTGAATACAAAAGTATTGTTGGTGAATTGCAGAATCATGCATTTTTACATTTCTTTTTTAATTAATAAATTGTGTCTTCAACAGAGTGCTTCTGGTGCCACACATAGCGGACCTGAAGAGAAATCTTCCGTTTCTCTCACTTGGGAGCCTAAAGGTGCAAGTGGACCTGTTACATTCTGGTGAGTAAACATTAGTGCACAAAGTACAATTGCTTCAGCGATTTGACAGTGGATGTTATTTAATTAGAACCAATTAACTTTAGCTGCGTTTCTGATGTAAGAAAGAAACCCTGCCAGCCTGGATTAACAAGAACACTCAGGCTGAAGGACATTAGTCCTTGGCTCAAAGGGTTGCGGGTTCAAATCCCTCCTCGGGCATCGATGTTTGTATGTGCTTGTGTTATCCTTACATGTCGTGTTCTTGCTACAGTTACTTCAATGTAAAACAATCAAAGTGGTCACTACATGACCTAGTAGTTAAAAAGCAACCCTCTTTTTTGGGGGAGGGGGAGGGGAGTTTTAGGATGATGTAGGTCAAATTCAGATTCATCGACTTCCAAGTCCATATAGGTTTCAGGGCGACCACTTGTTTCCGGGAATAAACTTCCCTGACTTTCCTGTTTTCAGACACTTTTTTCCTTCAATTTTTCCTGATAACATTGTAATTTAATACTACACAAAGAAAATATTAAAACTACCCTGACACTAATTTCTTCTTCTCTCATTTCTCTGTGACAAAGTACAAATTATTAATATTTACTCAACAAATAAAAATTGAGCAAAACATAAATCTACCATTTTTAAGGAATAATGTACAGCTATACAACCCTCTCAAAATTACCCCAGACTTTTAACAATTCTTCTACAAATTCACTGACTTTTCGTTTTCCAGAAAGTGACCACCCTAAGGAAACTTTTTTGTTTGTGCAACACTCAATAAACTGCATAGGTGCTCTCTATAATGTTCCTAAGACAGGGTTTTGAGTTTTTTATAAGGTCAAATGCTAAAATGCTTTTCTGTAAACCTGTATAAATTCGAACCTGGAAGCAAAGATTAATGTGACTTATGTAACCCTAAATTTCAGTTCCACAATTCTAAAGTAAATCTGATAACTACATAATTTTGCAGGGAAAAGAAGAAATAAATCCCACAAAAAATTTTAAAATTGCTATAAATTGTTTGGCTCCCATTTTATGGAGTGTTCGAATATCAATGTATTTATCACGAAAGCATCACTTCAAAAGTTATCTTCTGAAAATCATGTTAATGTAAAATATTTGGAATTTCTCTGAACAATACTGTTATACAATAAGGTATGTAGTGTGGTTGGAAATGTGAAGATATCACATCCTCATGAAGAAATGTAATAAATTATATTATTTGGACGTAAATTTTACATTTAAAGTACAAAATTCATCTTATTTTTATACGATTAGAGTAAAACCCTGTTTTTACATTCCCACATTTTACGTAATTTTTCGTAAACCCTTCTTTCCACAATTTACAAATTGATTTGAAGTGCTTTCCACCTTTTACGTCATTTTCTCTCTATTTTTTACTTTCTTGAATACGTAGAATGGAGGGTTCTGTAACTCAGCGAAAAAAACAGCGATATTTCGACAGAAAAAACTCATACAATACAAAAAAAGGGAATAAATTCTGTTCCAATATGTAGTAAATTAATACACATATTATGTAGCAAAGGCTCTAGTTTGTTCAGATCAATCAGGGTATATCAATTTTTGGAGAAAATCAGCTGAACAGTTGAGGCGCTAGTGTTGACCACAGACGAACAGTTGTTTTTCCGTTATTTCAGTTTCGATGACCTAAAGAAGGGCTTCAGGTTTCACCACATGTTAGAGGAAGCAATTTATTTCATAGGAACATTATTTATCCACTTTTTCATTACCGCAGCCAGTCAATAAGAGATTTTCTGTCGAAAATTCGCTTTTTTCGGTGCAGGATTATTATACTTTCTCATCTTACTAAGGGTGAGAAAAACAAAAAACAGCCACCATTGCAATAAATAATGAAAGTACTAGCCTAGCCTATCGTTTTTTAACTTTATTGCATTTTACACTTTTTCCATCAGTCTCTTGAAGTGTAAAAAGGGGTTTTACTGTACTTTTTTCAGTTAAAATGATAATCTGGAAAGTAAACTACATTTATTTATCCATTTGCGACAATCCACGTTCTATATGCCAATTCTAATATAAAACAATTTTCTAAATATTGTAGGTTTTATTTCATCTCAGGTGATGAACATTACTTCTAGTGTTGACGAAATACAAATACAATTATATTTACAAACATGTGGTTGGTATTTGTGAGATACTACAAAAAGATTAGAATTCAAATTGCTGAACACACTTTGCATTAATAAATTAAAATCAATGTGCCACACAAACTCACAAATTTTGTCTGATTTGCAGGTACACTGTTGCACATAATGGAGGAGAATTCTGGGTCGCTCAGAAGACGCAGTCTGTTGCACTGTAAGAGTTACTATCTGCAACTTATCTTCTATCAGCAAGAAATAGCTCACTATCTTCGCAACAGAAGACAAAACATTTTCTCATAATTTCATGTCTCGTCAATCAATTGCTCAAACGCAATTATGAATTGTCTTCTCCAAAAGGATCAATGACAATAAGAGTAAAACCTAAAGTCACCAAACAGATGGAGAAAGTAATTTATTTAATCACCTTCATTTACAAAGCACTCGTACAAATGTTATACAGTAACAACATTCAACAGCCCAATTAAGAAATTGTTGTAGAGAACATTAAAACTCATTTTCAAATGTATTTTAGCATTTGGAGAGTCCAGTCATTGACTGACCTTACATTTCGAGTTTGGATTTCAAAATAAATATTCTATCAAAACGTTTTGTTTGTAAATAATAATAAATGTCAAAAACGTAATGGTCAGTCCACCTTGAATCTTAATTTAAATCAGGTATAAGTCATCGAAGACCAAGGACATAAACAAATGAAGAGAAACATTTTGTAGTTATGACCTCACAACACTGTGTGTCAGATGGCATCGCAAATTACTGTAGATAAAAGTACTATTTATTTTCTTACAACACTGCACATACAAAAATGTATGCAAGGGACATCTAACAAAATTGAATTTCACAGCAACTACACTGTTACATTACATTTGATTCATACAATCTTCAAAAGCATCAAGCCTCTCTCCTAATGCCACTTTTATTAAAAGGGAATTCAGCATCTCAGATACCACTACATAAACAAAACACTGAAAACTATTTACACCTTGAAGTTCAATACACGAGTCCAACAGGTATTCCAACATCAATTATGAAATGACTGGTCACGATCATCTAAGGTTTAAAAGCATTTTTCATGCTCTCGAAATTCATGATTTGATTCTAATAAGTTCCAACTGAGATACAAAGAAATGTATTGCACAACACCTTCACAACATGGCAAATCCAGAACATTCTAACAAATTCAATCACTGATCTGAAAACAAAATCGAGTAAGTGCAATGACTTGTGACAGATCTCCTTCCATTCCTCACTGGAGTATCCTCTTTTGAATGCTTCGGCCTGAAAATTGGAACAAAATGGAGAGGGAGAGGAGTCATTAGTGCAAGTTGCAACTGGTGGGAGGCAGGTACAAGAGCTGCTCAGGTAGTGCTGACTAACAGAACTTCCAGCGATTCCCACATTCATTGCACATGACAAATGTTGTCATAGGTTCATCAGCACTCCTTGTTTGCACCTGAAGGCAGAAATAACCAAATGAACAATTGATGAAAACAAAAGGCAAAATTTAAAACATGATTTAAGGTAAAATATTGATACACAAAAATGAAAAAGGGACAGAACTCTGAAGTAATTCTATAATTTTTTGTACATTTAATTTCCTCTCTGAACTTTCTGACAAATACATAAGGTATTCCGTGAGTCATGGCAACTATATTATATCAGCCAACATTGTGGCAGGAATAGAAATTGACTACATGTGATTGAAGGTGCTTTGTAATTGCAAATTTGTTCTTGGAGCAGGAACCAACATGTAGGGGAAATTGAAAGATTGGTAAATAGAAATCATTATTTGATTATGCACAAAGAAAACTACAAACAATGTACATTACACTCCTCACAGACAACATCCTTCAAAATAATTTCAAGAATTCCACAAATCTCTCCCCAACTGACAAATGCATTGAATGCCCATAACTGTATGCACCACATCTTTCTTGCTCACAGCACAGATCAGCTACAGCAACCTGTCTGTCACTGAAGGCCACCCATCAAGCAACTCTATAACGCAATACACGACCATCCAATGCTTCTCATAGTGCTGCTTGTCACTGGCAAGCATTTCTGTCACAAAGAGACAATTTCCGCATAAGACCAATGTCCCACTTTACTTACATGCTTCTTATACGCTGCATTTAGCATACTAACTTTTGCATTGCCTTTCAAGTAGTTACAAATACTTACAGACGCAATTTAGCAGTGGCATCTCACAAAGCGACTACAAACTGACTTTTCTGTTATTAAAAAAAATATAACACAGTTGCCGTGACTTACACAATAACCATCATTACGATGATCTCTCATTTTTAAATTTTTGACATAGGAAAACTTAGATATAAATAAGAAAATTTGGAAGAACTAAAATATCATTTTTACCTGATTGTAAGTGCAATTACGCTTCTTACACTTGCCACATTTAAGCAGGTCTGTTTTAGTACCCTGTACCTGAGCTAATTGTGCATCATTAATAGCTTCCTTCATGAATTTGGAACGTAATGACTTCATTTCATCACTGGCCATTTCCTGGAAATTAAAACAAGTTTCTTCCCAATGTGAGTGTATTAGACCTTTAATCAAAACAGTAAGAACTTCAGCAGCTTGAAATTCAAAAAAACTAGCTCAATGCAGAACATAAGAAAGGTGGTCTAATGTGAACATAAATTTTACAGTATTACATTGCATAATGCAGAATCTTGTCTAATATGGAAAAAATACTGGTCCTTTGAGATTCTGCATTGAGCAAGTTTTATCGTATACAGTATGAGAGTTTACAAAGGGCACAACATTTCAAATATACAGTCTTCTTCAAAAGAAGAAAGGGAAGAGGTTAACAATTCTTCTCAAACAATTTAAAATTGACTTGTATTTTGTTGGAGAAACGCTTTGTTTCTGCACAGCAGTTTTTTGACAATTTCTCTTCTCTCATCCATACGATTGTTCTTATAGTGAGTCGACAATCCGAGGATATTTCTAAGTATTGCTGAAGAACAGAATCTACTTTTTTTTATCACAAACTAAGAAAATTGCAAATTTGTTAAATCAATAGAACTAGGATTCTAACTATGGCAGCCTAGTATCGTGGTAAGGTCATGTGTTTGTGGCCAATTTGATGCCGCAAGATCTTAATCTGTCAGCAGGTTGTCAGAACTAAAGTGCACTCACAGTTTACAAATGACGCTAATGACCTCCTAAGTTAACTGGTAGCACTTCTAGTCTCGGAAAAGCATAAGAAGTTCTAGCGATATACAGGCAGCAATGAAATTGAAAATTAAACGGAACGCTTTTTACAAGAATCTATGTATCTGATGCCAAAATGGCAAAGGAATTATTTATTACTAATATTATGAGAGAGTTTGGAGTTGGCTTGGGAGTTTTTACAACCTGAAAAGTCTCATCCTGCAGACACGTGCAAGCATGAATGCATGCACACACATACACAAATCCTTTTTTGATTCAGAATAAATGGTCCTTGAAAATATTATACTTACCTCTGCTGTCATTGTAGCCAAACGACCCGCTGTAATAACTCCAGCAAGGAAATTACTACGTAATGTTGGATTCTTTGCATCCTTTAGGTTTGCAACTCTACTGCGAACTCTGTTTTTATATCGCATGTCTGTATTGCGGAACTCTTGAAATATTGCCTCTTCTAGCTCTTCAGCGAGCTCTTCTGGAGTTGCACAGCCTTCTGATATATCTACACATTATAAAAATAAACACATTCCATAATAATATTGAAGGGGAAAAAGAAAAAGAAAGGAAAAAAAGAAGAAGAAGAAGAAGAAAGAAAGAAAAACCCCAGTTTCAAACTAACCTTAGTTATACATGTAGGTAGTAGATATATTGAACAATGTAGCAGAATGGGCTTAGTTTAAGTTACAGAAAAATCCATAATAGCCTAATCAAATTAGGCCAAAAAACAATGATCGAGTGAAATAAATCCCGGAGTTCTGAAATTTGGCACAATTGATTGTTGGTACCTACCACACACCATACTCAAAATCCTGAAGTGTGGTGGAAAAGCCTTTTTTTCTACATTTTTTGCATATATCTTCAAAACTATCAATACCATTGAAAATTATGCTCTATACTAAATTGTAGTACATAAAATTTCCTACAGAAAAGACCGTGTACGGTTTTGTGGTAGAATTAACCCTTTTCAAGTTCTTCTTTTTATTTTCAACAAGACCCTATTTTAGTTATCTCCCTTATAATAATGATATGTTCAAAGCACGAAGTAATTTAATTTTTGTTGAACATTTACCAACAATCTGCATTTGCATATTTTGCACAAAAAAATGAATGATTTACATCTTATTTTGTACAATGGACATGGGAGTAATCTCATGGTTCCTAAAACTGAGATAAGTTGAAGTTTAATTAATAAGGATTGTGTACAAATCTTTTGCCAAGGAACTGTGTACATTGTTATCATATAAATTACATAAAACAATGTAAATGGAATAATCACATTTATCGCATACTCAGACAGACATCTAAAAGAATGAGAATATCAATGAACTCTATCAAACCACATTCTTGTTGTTTGACGAGGATATCCAATGATTAAGGAATTGAGGAAAACTTCAAGATCTCTAAAATAGCTATTGGTATCAATCGTTTTGCCATGAATTATTCAGTTGCTTAGGGGAAAAAACGACCAAAGAATTTGCATTAAATTTTGCTTTAAAAACAGCATACAATGCAACTTTGTAATGGAAATGTTTATTATTGCTTTTGGCGAGACTTCTTTGAATTTTCATAGAAAGTGCTAAATAACATAACAAGGCAATTTATGCAGCCACGTTATGCAAGAACACAAGTGCTTCAAAAGATTTCTCATGTTGTTTCTCAAATATTGAAGAGTTTTCTGTGAAAACCCTCTAACAATTTTTTTTTTTTAAACTGCTCCACATTTTTCAATTAAAATTTGAGCACATAGCACCATAAGCCAAATTTCAATTCTACCATTATGGAAAAATCGGGAAAACGTATCTTTTAGATGCCAATAGATGCCAGCTGGAAAGAGGACACGGCAAAACTAGAAATCTAACCTAGATGCAAGAGATTAGGAAACTAACTAGTATGAGAGTGTCATTCTATAGCTTCTTAATGAAATCTTTTCTTCCAACTTATATTATTATGTAATATTGTGTACAAGTTTTTGAAAATATGAGTTGTTCTTTCATAATTTTGAGTGAAACTGGCAATGTTTAAAAATTGCATAAACTTATTTTTCTCAAAAGGTTCCAAATTTTTTTTTCTTGATTTCTTTTACCCCAAGAAAAGTTTGGTTATTAGCTTGCCATAGGTTTGATTTTTAATAAATCCTCTAGAATCCCAAATATTACAAAACTTCAAAACAGTTTTTGACACACTCCTGCAACTACTTTTTTAATGGGAGTTAAATTTAATTAATTGTTTTTGCAGATTTTCAAGTTGGGACAATCTATTAGACTCACTGCCAATATTGATGAGTTCATTATAATATTTGAAATTTACTCAGTGCAATGCAAGAATCTGTAGCAAAGAGGAACAACTCTAGCCTAGAAAACCTAAGCTCTAGTTTAAATCTCATCCCAGGCAAATATTATTGGGCACTGAAAAGAAACACAAAAGTCATTTTAACATGTATATATCTTTTTCAGAAGGTAGAAAGAAATTAAAAAGCAGTTCCATTAGGCTAATTGTTCAATAATATCTAACAAAACGTTTTTATAATTCAATTCATTGGAATGGAAATTCAACTTTTAGTACTATCTCAGTACTTTTACAAAGAACCACAATTTTGTGGAATTTTATATTTTCTTAAAAAACCATTGGACATACTTCAAAGAAAACTTTCAAAACAATCAATTTTCTTAAACTTTAAGGTGCAGGAAAATCTATCTAAGCCGGTACCTGTACAAGCCAGAAACATGCCTTAACCAGAAATTTTATATGACCCGTGAAGTTATATGGCATTTTACACAGATTAAAATGGAACCTGTCTAATGTGGAAACAGAATGTTTTTTCATGCCCCAGAGAAAAAACAACTTTATAAAACAGAATTCCTATGCAATTGAAAGAGATGTGAGATATTCTTAATGAAATAAATGCATAAGTCTGTTTTAAATTCTCTATTCCTGTGACACATGATTTTAGTCGTAGCAGCCGCACTGCAAAGGGGCTTCAGCTTTTAGAGTAGAATTCAATCTTGGGGTCGCTTGTCTTTCAAGGCATAGGCTGTAGGGGAATTTCCTCCCTTCCAAATCTCTTAGGTTGGGAAGGTGTAAGGGCATAGCTTCTTTTCACGCGTCTCCCTGCTCTGTGTTGCAAATCGTACCCCCTTGGCCAGACACATTGCTTAAGGTCATGCAAGGGTAATGGAAAGTCATAGTACTCTAGGGTGTGACTCATTGTGCTTTGAAAGAGACAGCAAGCAGTCTGACTGCCACCATTAGAGAGTGAGATAATGTGAATTTGTATAAATCTCACAAGAATTTTAACAAGGATTGCAAAATGCCATAAAACTAACTTTAGATGAAAAGGTCAAACTTACAGAAGCAAGAGAAACTTGGAAGCTTTCAATGAAGAATGTTTAATATTCATCTATTGATGATTTCTTCCTTAAACACGTTGTATGTTACAAATTTATTTTAATAATTATTTTAAAATCATGTATGGCAATTTTTACTTTATTTTAATTAGTACTTTACTTATTTTAATTTACTAGTTTCAGGACAGACATATCAATAATACAAGTGTCCTAAAATGGATAACCTTGCTTAATTCGGGAGTGCCTGCAATAGGTAGACTCATGCCAGTGCCCGCAATGAATCTCCCAGATATAGCTGCAACTTTTCATAAATACGAATAATCTGAAGGTCCATTTAAAGAAATACGTATTTTATGCAGTTTGTACATGTCCCTCAATGCAATTGATAATGAATTTTACACAGCAGAATTTTTGCCTGAATAGTTTAGATGAGAAAGGTAAAAATTGACAAAAGTATACACAAAAATCATTAAACATTATATAACCTATTAAATAATATTAAAAATACAATTTCTTCAAATTATTTTGGCATGTTCTAAACAAATATACATTGTACGTTTTTACAAAAATATTTAGAAAATCTTTGCCTTTTTTCTATTTGCCAGGTTCTCATATTTCTTCATTTTCCTACAGATGTCTCCTGTACATCTTTTTCTTTGGGAAGAAACTGGGCCAGTTGATAAGGCAAATTATTACATTTTGTGAATATGTACTTGTCAAAGACACGGCTGAAAGTACTGCCATGATATGTTCCGCTCAGGCCAGGCGCTCACAATGCACTGGCGCCATTGCAACCAACATATATGTCAGAAATCGTGCAGTGCAGCGATCAAGTTTTAACATGCTCATGGAAAATGATTCAGCGAAAGGATACAAATAAAAGGTCAGGCAATCTCAGAAAAGGACAATGAAAGAATACATGAAATATCAGACGACTAATGTATCACGATAATTCAGGAACATAAAATTGCCGTGACTCGGATTTCACAGATTATTGCGAGCACTCTCCGGTTAAAATCGAAGCCTCCCTAAACCAGAATTTTTTTGTCCCTATTGATTCCAGCTTAGATAGATTTTACTGTATAAAAGAGAACACAATGCTTTCTTTCTTATCACGTGTTTCTAGTCATTCACATTATTTTCTAAAAGATCATTGAGCACTTTTCACTAAGTTTTCTTTCATTCAGTTAGCAACAAAATGTCTCTTGAAACCAAACAGCTCTGTGAAAATGAAAAGTACTTAATGTAGCTAAAATAGTTGTCTAATTTCATTCATTTATCATCTCCTTTACCCGTTTGTATAATTAAACATTTGGCATTACACTGGTATTTTTTTAATAAATCTATTATAATTCATTCTTTAGAAAAAAACCCTCTATTTATCCGTTATTGCACACAAATTATTAGAATAAATAGTACTTCAATCTAACACTGTTTTGCCAACAATGTAGACCATTGATCACACCATTTCCTTCAACCTTTGAAGTTCCCATCACCAGGGAGGTCAAACTTTTAATATTGATATTAATGTAGCAGAATTGAAAGAAATCATGTTTCATTTTAAGGCATGTCAATATGAAGCTTCTTCAGCTAATCACTTTACAGCTGATGACAAACAATTTTGAAAGAAATCTGTTTTCCTGCAATGATGTACCGTCAATAATAATTACTACCCTTTGAAACATGTTAGTTCAATCATACAATAAAACCAGCTAACATTCTATATCCATTAACCCTAGGATGCATGACCTACATAAACACTATCTGAAATAAGAAATGTAAACTTATATTTAAGTTTTTTTTATTAACATGATGTTTCACTCATATTTAGAAAATAATATTTAAAACAAGATTTAATAATATAAGCAATATCAAATTAAAATTATTTACACAGTTTTTGCAAACATGTATGTTCTTTACCAATTGTTTTAACTTTCAATGCACTTTTTTTCACACCTTTGTTCTAATTGATGGGCACATATGGGAGTGTTTTCATCCTGCAGTTAGCTTTCATTCTTGCAATTTGTTTTCTTAATTAATTATAAAATAAGAGAGGAAAAAATTCTATGCCAGCTGACATAGTTTTTAGAAGAAAATTTACCTTTCCTTCTTTTCATACATGCTAGTCACCTGATCACCTAAATTCCTCATCCCTGTGGTTTCCTACTTTTGCCCAATAAGTAGAGACCGGAAAAATATGTAATATAAAACGTCAAAATATGTACATAAATATGTAATGAAAACAATAAGAAAATGTAATAAATATGTAAATTCGGACAAATAATATGTAATATTAAAATAATACAAACATTTGAAAAATCATTTGGAGAGCACAAATTTATGCACGCTTTGGATCATACAATTTTCCTGTCAGTAGTAAAACACTCCATGACTAACTAAAGAAGCTACTCACTGAAGCAGGCACGCCGGATTGTGAAAACATCCGACCGCAATTTCAGGTGGCGTACCTTGTGTAGATAGGTCGCAGTAATAATGTAGGAAAAAGTGTGTTTTTTAAAAAACTTCTTTTCATAAACAATAAGCCAAGAAATTGAAGAAAATTGATAGAATAAAAAAATATTTTGTGAAAATAGTAAAAAAAGTAAAATATGTAATATTGTACGAAATATATCAAAATATGTAATGAAAAATTTTGATATTGTATTAGGACGGCTTCGATACACCAAGATTACAATTTTTAGAACGGTAAGCAGAAAAACAAAAATATATAATTACATAAAAATCTGTGTCTGCTAATAAGATTGGAAAAAAGGGCATAAAAGCAAAATAAAGTTAAAAAAAAATAATAAAACAGCAGTTTAATCCAATTAAAATTTTTGAAGACTTAAATTTAAAAAGGCTTAAAAATACAATTTCTTCATAACATTATGTTGGAAAATATACCTTCTGCAAAATGCTTTCAAAACAAATTAGAAAAATTAAAATTTACTGACTTTTGGTTAGTGGTGGTGTATGTCCAAAAGGTAATAGATTATCATCAGATCATATTTTATTAGGGGGGTTGTATTTACTACATAAAATACTGTAAAACCTTTAAGCCAACCATGTAATTACTACCTTAAAATTGGGCTTTTAGAAGGGTGGTCTTCTTAAAGGGGACATCGCACTATTTAACTGTTCTCACTGCTGCTGCGACTACTACAATAGGCATCGTAACACTATTCTGATTTTGAGTGAAAACTTTACTGTATTGCATCATTAAAGTACTTTGATCCACTGTAATTATAATTACTAATTATAATGAGTACAAAAATTAATAGTATAGTGTACTTTAAGAATTGTCCTTCATCAAGTAATGCATTATTGATATAAGGTGGTCTGCTAATTATCATAATGCAGGAGTATTATTTTGCTTCTGCAAAATTATCTTGCAGCTTCATAACACGATAGTTTCTCTACATTTTCTGTAAGATCTCCCCCTTCAGAGTTATTGTGAAATCTCATGCACCCGATCCCTGTTGCTTTTATGAAAGACACAGGATATGGCTTGGGTCCAGTAGTACGCGAACTCTCGGGTATATTATTTCAGTGCGAGGTTTTCTGGTCAATGGTTTTTTAAAGGGAATGCTATGTTACATTACAACAGAAATTCATGGTCATTGGTCAGGAAGAGGGGTGATCATCTTTGAGGGAGAGAAAAAACATTGGTCTTATGGAAAAATTATGCCGTTCATAGGAAACTGGCCTCAAAAAGGAGTGGTCTTCTTAAAGAGATGGTTTTGCCAAGATGTTTCACTGTATTCTGAAATCTAATTTTGGATTCTGAGACCTGATTTGAAGTAATAAGTCTGAAGTAATAAGTCTGAAGTAATAAGTCTGAATATAATAATGTGGGTTCCAATGACAATGCTGGAACAGCAAAGAGATGCTAACACAAGAGCGTTTAAGCACACAGAGAAACCAATGTGCTAGTGATGTCCTACGTAAGTCCCTCCGCAAATACATTATGTCCACCAACTTATTTCAAGATTTCATATTGATGTGTAGCACTATGTTATAACCTTTACTTAACCAATGTGACCTTGACCTGTGTTCTACACAAATGCTTAGAGAAAGGAACTCTAAAAGGTGACATATATCTTAAGAGTATTTGGACACATTGTACTGCTTCCTTGTGCATTACTGCCAGCCACACAAGCAAATATTAAATACCTTTTTGGAATCCAGTTCTCTTTTATGCTACTCTGAAATTATTGTGGAAATATTATTTAGGAAATGAAATCAGAGTATTTCAGTAATTCTGAACCTATTTCTTTGATTGGATTGATTGGAGGGCAATATTGGAGAGGAGTGGAAAGCAAGTGTTTGTTTTGTGGGTGCTGAAACGTTCCAATATTAACACATCTTCTACAGTGAGGCAATACTAAGTCAACAATATTAGCACTGGATACCCCCCCTTTTAAAAAAATATTATTATTAAATGATAACACTTCAGTTTACCTAATAAAATACGATTAGAATTAGAATTAATAGTAAATAGCCATTTTTTCTACTTGTGCCTCAAAATCAAAAAATTATTACAAATCGTGGCTCATTGCAAAGTCGCAAGCCTTTCACCACTGAGATCCGGGTTCGATTCCCGTCGAATCTCATGTGAAATTTGTTCCAACAAAACGAGTTCGGCTGCTTCACAAGGGCTAGTCCAACCCCTGTGAAGTGTCCTAAACCCTACCCCTATCCTTATTCCTTCCTAATTCTGGCCACTGGGTAGTGACGCAGGAGCGCGCGGTAGGAGGCGCGTACGCGGAGATGCTACCTGGCGGTCCTCTTGACAACCGACTACGACGAGACGCGACAGACAATGTTAACGGAGGATTACTCCATAAAAAACAAGCGCAGTAATAGGAGGATTACTCCGAGAAGCGCAAAGCGCTCAACGCCCCCCAAGGCGTTGCATCGAAGTAGACGCAACAAATTAAAAAAAAATAAAAAAATTCAACATTAAAAAAAAATTTCCCTTTCTCTCTCTCGAAAAGTTGCCTTATGAAAAAAATACTTTTATACAGCAATGTTAACTTAAAAACATCCCATTGATAGAGCATTGGAAAATTGAACTCAAATAAGCTTGGTGGTTACAGAACAAATCTTGTGGAAATTCATATGGATAGGTATATAGAAGCAGTGGCAGCTGGTATGGAATTCTATTGTTGGTGCCAGGTAGTGACACAACATCGAAATCATAACACTAATGTTACCTATTATCAATGTTCAAAATTAAAACATCAATCAAAAACCATCTACGCTTTTAAAACATTGATACCGATGATTAAAAACTGGTATAGTAATCTCTAAAATAAAATTTGCGAGCACAAAATTTAATTTTACAGTGACAGTGTTTATTAAGTTATAATGAAGATAAAACTGAAAACAAACTAAAAATAATAAGAACAAATAAACATACTGAGCCTGAAAGCCTGAGCGCCAACGGTTATCTCAAGAGGTTACAGCTTCCTGAGTTCACTGAAGGAGGGTATGGGAAGAAGTAAGCCTAAAGGCATACACTGCCTCTTAAAGTGCGAAACACAAGGAAAGACGTATGAAATACCAGGGCAACCTGCGTGAGAGAAAGTCTGCTCAATGAAGACAGTGCCATTAGTGTACTCTATGGAGCAGAAAACTACTGTGAAAATGAACTACTGAGCCAGTTCGATTTTGGCATCATCTCATCCATAAGAAACGCATACAAAGCAATACAGCATTTAGTGGGCAAAGACAGTGCCAATTTGTAGATGACTCAGAGGTTTAGGAGGAGACCAACAGATAGCACTGTGTCTTGTGCGTTTGAAGAGAGTATACATAGAGCAATCAATGACTAAGCACTTAATCAAATTAATTACTATAAAGAAAAATATTTTGAAAAAACAATATTTTATACACACATTTGTGGTGAAAATTTTCTGTTCCTTGCTTTCTTCTTCTTCTTCTTTTTTTTCTTGTTGTGTTTTGCTGTGCTGTGCTGTGTTGTGTTGTGCTATGCTGTGCTGTGCTGTGCTGTGTTGTGCTGTGTTGTGTTTTGGTGATGCTATGGCACACTGACACCGCTCTACAAGCCGCCACTGAGTAGAAATTGTCTTCCATAACACAAATTTTTATTTGGAAAATTGCTTCTTTTCAACCATCTTAACTGAAATAATCACTTTTAACTGTGTAGTGATAGTTTAAGTAGGAAGAACTAACATTCAGTGAAACAAATCTGATTTTATGCCAGAAACATAGTTCAATACATATCACTTAATTCTGCTAGGGAGCACATTCTACAATCTTACCAGGGGAGATATTTCTAACGTTTTAGCGGTCTATGAGACTTGAATCAAAGTCAACAACATTTATCAAAGTAAAAAGTGGTTTAAAAACAGAATACGCTATAATAGCTTTATCAGAGCAATATGCTTTAGAAAGTAAGTTCCCAAATCATTATGAGCAGTTCACTTTTGTCTGCATCCCTGCAGTGTGTGTATTACACACAATGTGTAAAGGAATTAGTCAACTGGTCCTGGAGCTTTACCTATTGAACTATTCAAATATGCCCCAAGCCTTGTTTCAGATTATGTGATAATGTTATTTAACAGATGTGTTTTAACCAATTGTGTGCCTGAAGAACGGAAGAATGCATGGATTAGTTCCATTTATAAAAAGAGAAACAGGAAAGACTGTTCAAACTATCGAGGAATTAGTGTAATAGCTACTATGGGTAGACTGTATGGACGGATTTTGACTCGAAGACTGGAAATGGAGATCAATGAAATTGAGGAACAAAGTGGTTTTAGGGCAGGAAGATCTTGAATAGATAATATATTCTCTATTAAACAACTTATTGAAAAGAAAATCTTAACAAACAGAGAATTACACTTAATTTTTATTGATTTAAGGAAGGCTTATGATAGTGTTCCTATAAATAAAATGTGGGAAGTCCTGACAAAAGTAAAGGTAAACCCTGCCTTGATAAATATATAAGGAGTCTCTATGAAAACAGTATGAGTCATGTTAAGATAAACAGAAATAGGTATACTTCGAGTAGTAAAAGAATTTAAATATCTTGGAGTGACTTAGTTCAGATGGATCTGATGATAATGACATTATGAAAAAAATAAGCAAAGGACGGGCAATTACTAGCAGACTTCATAATATTTTATGGAACAAGAATATTAGAAAGCAAACTAAGAGACAAATATACAAGACAATGGTGGAGAGTTGTGTGACATACGAATCTGAAATTTGGGTTAAAAAAGATGCAATAAACTCTCGGTTAAATGCTATGGAAACAAATTTTTGGAGACAATGTTGTCAGTATACCCTGTTTGATAGAATACCAAACGAAGAGATTAGATAGATAATGAAGATAGAGAGACAAGTGATCAAAAATGTAGAACCAAACAACTCCAATGGTATGACCATCTAATGAGAATGCATGCTGACAGAATACCAAAAATTGTCTTCGAGTGGATCCCTTTCGAAAGAAGAAAACGAGGAAGGCCAAATAAATCTTGGAAGTCCGTCATCAACTCGACAATGAAGAGAAGAAGAATAGAGAAAGATGCTTGGCGGAATGAAAAGCATTGGCGTGTAGAGGGCGAGAAACGGTCACTAGAACTGTAAAATATTTGCTTAATAATAATTATAGATCATATTGTTGTTGAAGAAAACTGAAAGTAACAAATAATATTAGGTAGAAAGATAAAAGAAATGTGGGAAGACCATTGAGAAGATGGAGTGAGCAGTTTTCAGGAGCTGGAACAGACTGAACAAGTTTAATCCTTGCAGTGGATGATGATGATAATTCACTGTTGATGAGCTAAATACTTTTGAATATCATAGACCTCTTCTAAGTTGTTCAATATCACAGACCTTTTGTAAGGGGAGATATGTAGGTAGGACAGCTGTATACATAGTTATACTGTACGGTGAATCAATGAACTCCTTAAAAATAGTAGAGAGTTTGCAAAAGGAAAAAATGCTTTGGTGTTCCACTACCAAAAATATGAATTACTTATTTTTAATTTATTTGAAGAAAACTCTGCTCAACAGTTTGGGAACCTCAGCTTTATTAGTTTAAAGTTTTAGGTACGGTAGCTCCTATAGTAAAATTTCAAAAATAATACCTGCATTCTGTCACTACAGAATTACAGTTTTGGGCACATATATGGTACATTACTTTTACATCAAGGATCATAATCCATGATCTTTAATTTTAAGCAAGATGAAGTAATCTCATTTTAGAATCCTTAAAAGATTTCAGTCATTGAGCATTTACTTCAGACAAGAAAATAACAAAGAAGAAAGCCTTTCACTATTATAACAAAGGTGAAAAATGGTGCAGAGAAAAATTTTTGTTTATATCTCTAAATCAACAGTGCAAAGCAATTAACAAATCCAAACAGAATGAAAGGTTATGATGTAATATTTAAAAGTTCATAGGGAAAAATATGACTCCTATTACAAGCAGTTCACTGTTGATTACTTCAATTTTTTTTTTAACAAAAAGACATATCTCCATCAACTACTTGTACAAAAATTCTTATTATTAAATTATACTTAAAAAACTATTATTAATAAATAATATGAAAACGAACGCACCTTCAGTCATTGGATATTTACCTCCATCTGCACGAATGGCGTTACACAACAGTTCTCTACATTTTAGACGAACTGCATCTGTTGTGTTAGTAGAAGATGGAGGGAAAGATGTTTGCATCTTCTTGCTTTCTTTTTCTCGATCTTTTGAATCTGATTCTCTTGCGGGTTTTTCCTCTTTCTTTACTTTGGAACTCCCCGGTGTCTCTTTGCTACTAGGTGCATTTGGACCTGCGAACAGACCATACATGTTTAAACTTTTAAACATATAAATACCTATTACAATAATGCAGAAATTAACTTTACCTGGAAGAAACTTTTTCCAGTTTCGAATTATAGTTTTTGAAAGGCTGATGACTTCTTCATCCGAGCTTGACTTGCGAAGTGCATTAACAGTCATTCCAATTCTTGTTTTTGTCAAGATATCAAGATTAACAGGCAAGTTTTGAAGAGTTTTAAGCAAGTCTAATGCCTGTTCTTGTCCCTGAAGTGAACAAATTCATAAATCAGATGCTAAACAATAAATTATTCTTTAAACATTGCACAGTATCTACTCTTGAACTGATATATGAGATGCCAAAACAACGCTTCGTACGAGGCCAAAATAGTATTAATTCCATTACAAATTAGAACTACATACAAAATTATTCGCTATTCTAAATACACCGATATGTAGGGCAAACGTCCTTTCTATCATGCAATGATTGTATTAAACAGAAATATTTCTAAAATTTCACAGCTACCAAAAATAAATTTTCGCCACAAACGTAACAATTTAACATGCTTTAAACAAATAAATAAACACACAGATCCATCAGCTGATGTCATTTTATTAAGCTTCTTTTGAATTTTCATGACTTCTTCCTCAACACTCATGATCGGGAAGCGTGGATAAGAGTCGGTTACAACGAAAGATATGGCCTCCACCACAGGCACGTCCCAACAGAAAACTGAAGTTAAGAAGACAACATCATAGGACCCCACTCCAACAAGCCGATTTACGTGAACAATTGAAGATACTTACATGCAAGCCAACTTTCGAGATTGTATACAATAACTTTACTTTGTTCTTATGACCACTGCGGTCAAGAACATTCTACATTTGTGATAAAATCACGCAATAATTTTTTTTTCTTTCAATATTTTTGAAAAAAATGCTCTGGATGTTGGGATAAGAAATTCGTTTTATCCTCCCACGATGTATGTTGGCTACATTGAGGACGCACCGGCGAAGAAGGCTGAAAGACGATGTGGGGGTGGATACATCCGAATCTAAACAGCTTATAAAAAATGCCGGCATTTTTCAACCTGAATTTACAGTTTGCAATTACACCAACTTGCAAATACTATATTGTATATAATCCTCGCAAACCTGAATTAAGAACTTTATTTTGAGAAATTTGATTAAAAAAGCATTTCAGAGTTTTAAACTACGCGTTGACGACACGTTCTTTGTTGTATGTAAATATGATACTGCGTCTTATCATTTAATTATCAGTTATAATTGAACATCACTTTAGATTTTTCGACGATATACGGACAAGCTGAGGGCAAATCCTCTTGAAAAGTGTATAATTTAAATTCTGCTTCTAATTTAAAAGTGTATATTTTCTTTCAAACCAACCCGCGTATAATGTGATTGTGAAGTCCTTTTTAATTGAGACGGTTCAGAGGTGGAGTTAATAACGCTATTTCGATCTTATTTTAAAATTTTACCAAAACTTCAATTGCCTGACTATAACCAGGTTAAATGTGATCTATTTTATATCCAAAGAAATATTCAGACTACATGACTGATAGTGAATATAGAAAGAATGCATAAGTCCTACACCTAGCTGATGACTACCATCAATTAATTCATTGTTGCTTTTCACATTTACACAATGTTTAAAACTCCCATAAATAAATCTTATAGAGAAAAATATTTAAGTTACAAATCTCTTGAATTCCTTTCTTATTTTCAAAGAATCCACTTTCAATAGTTCAAATCTACAAGGGAAATGGTTATTTGCCAAAGGAAGCATTCCAAGACAAAAATATTCATGATGCCAATTACATTTGTCTAATTAATTTGCAGGATAGACATCACACTGGAAATCATCTGGATTCAGATCTCTTAGGGTGTGGATGTGAACATGCATTTCTTCAATGCTATGAATAATGATGAATCCATTAAAATGAAAGGTAAAAATAAAAAAAATGCATTTCAAACATGCATGACAAGCTATTTTGGTTACTACAAGAAATAATGATAAAGAGAAATATGTGTAAAGTTATTTATAAAATACTGATGCAACAGCAGAATCTAGACCCTATATAAACAGTATGTACACTGATATATCTATTTTCAACATGATTAACTTTGACAATGCACATAGACAATATAAAACACTGTAGATAATAAATCTCAAGATGTAAAAAGAGGTTAACAAAAACAAAACAATTTAGAGGCATGCAGCATACTCATCTTTTCATAAGAAAGCACTTTTACATCTTAAAGCAAAAAAAATAATATAAAATAAAATTCATATCATAAAAATTGCATTGATTTAACAGCAATCTATGCAAAATATTAACTTACCAGAAATTTACCTGCTTTGAGAGCACTAACTCCAAAATGAATAAGTTATTGGTTTTAAATATCAGTAATAAATTAAGTCTTTTTTCAATACATTTTACCTTTATATTAAAAATTACCAGTACAAAGGGCTCCAAAGCAAAATAGCTACTAATATCCAATCAATGTCAGTGCAATAAGGTCCAACCATTGTGTTGCACCTTGTTAGCCATGGCTAAAAGGCATCAGTAAAGCTGATCATGCATTTCAGACATAATTGCACCAACACCATAAGGAATTTCAAGAAGGCTATCCATTTTCCATTCTTGTATCACTAAATGCAAAACAAAGTCTTGAAAAATCTCAAGTCGGTTCCACGTATTTTACATAAAATGTTAAATGCAATTGTCATATTACATTCATTTTACATGCTGAGTGTATTCACATAAGTTTGAAAATTTGTCACACATGCTGAAAACCACATCTACACATTTCCCAGAGTATCCTGTCATTTATATCACTAAACGTGATTTACATATTAGCTTAACATACAATAATAAGCAATATTACACCTGCATGAAATAATTATGTACAAGTTCTATACACCAAGATACTGATGACAGTACAGAAATGAGATTCAAGCCTACATAAATGCTGAGCCCTCACTGCATCTTTTCACATAGTTCAGTAGTTCATTCAGATCACCGAGATTACAGAGAATCAAAAGGATCGATTTCTGAGGTAGATTGCATCTGAGGCAGTTCATAAGCAAATGTCAGAGGCCACACGCGATAAATACGACAAAAGGGAAATGTAAGTTTTACTGCAGCTTTCCAGAGTACAAAATGCCTGATATACATATTCCTGCAAATCAGCCCAAATACTCAAAATGATCTTGAATTGGTCAAGTTAATGCCTTTACAATATTCATATTCATTACATAAAAACAAATTTTGAATTCCACAATAAAAATACAGCTCATTTCCAAAAAAAATTGTACATTCCCATATGTATTTAGAAAATACAATGTGCCTTCTCTGACTTATCATCATAGTACCCTTTTAGCATAACAAAATTATGTAAAATATCACACTTAAATATAGCTATTCAGCAGTATAGAATAACAGGCTAATCATTCATACTGTGTGATATCCCATTTGCACAAAATCTACCATAAGCTGAATGGATCTATATTAGTATAGACATTTTCACTATTTGTCCTGATAAAAGAATGATACATGCATATGAGGTTGGGAAATGCCTTTATTCAAGTACAAACTGGAGAGTTTTCACAACCCTAACTTCAGGGCAGATGATCAAAGGATCTACCTCTAAAGTCATGCAAAGAGGCACATTAGAGACTATTGCTATTGAGAAACAAAGTATTTGTGACAATGTGAGCTACGGCAAGTCTGCCTCAATTGAGAAAAGCTACAGAAAAACAAGATCAGCTGCAATGCAGGAGGCAGCAATGAATTCAGCATTCATCCAGATCTGTACTCGAGTAAAGAAACAACCAGAAATGATCTGGACTAAAGGAAGCAACAGGGGTGTGAACCTCCTCAAACAAGCACAGGACATTGAGCAAGGAGTAGGAAGGAGGTGGAAGACAACACAACGTCCAGTCTTGCCATTCTCACACACATTACAGAAGGCATCTGCAACAAGTATAGATACACTTTCAGTTCCAGGAGGCCCTGCTGTTGCACACATAAGTACTGTTACTGTACACAGCAGTCATGACATATGTCTAAGAGAAGGGCACACTGTTCACCGGATCAAACAGGTGACACACAGGCGCGATGGACCTATGCAATCATCATGACAAAAAGCACCACATTTCTTGCACATTATCATTGCTTTTAAATTACAAGCACAGTCAGAACGTGCAGTTGCAGCCACATGATTAGGAGCAGTAGCCCGCATGTTTGCAGGTGCTTCTGAACCCTGCTGCTCCACATCGGCACTTGCAGGCCGACCTCGGCCTCGGCCCATGCCTGCTGCAGTCATCAATGTATTGTTGGCAGGTGGCGCACTTGAAGCTCGTGGTGGGGCACCCAATCGTCGTCCTGCACCATTCACATTAACAACAGCTTGAAGTGTGGGATCACCAGGTGCATCACCAACACCAGTGCGCTGAACAAGGATGTATTGTCCTACATGACCTATTTGCGCACTCTGCTGCTCCAAGACCTGGGTATAAACGAAGCAAGCACACATAAATTAGGATTTAAAATTATATACACTATAACACTACTAACAAAACCAACTTGTGGGACTACACAAAAACATGTCTAGAATAACTATTAAAAAAGATATACATTATCAATTTGTGGTCCTACAGAATCATTCCAGTCCACAATTAGCATAAAAAAATTAGTGACACACAAAAAATGAAATATTAATCATTCTTTTATCTTACGTTCAATAAAAATGTATAACATAACTATAGTACACAGAGCGAACAGAAAAATGTTTAATTTTGCTCTAATGCATTGTTTCACATACCTGTGCTTAGGGTATCAGAAAAGTAATCATGCATAATCAAAAATGCCTTGGTCAATAACCATGTGTATTTATTTGATAATTATTTACTTTTGTTACATTGGTGCTTTCAGAACCAAATTTTGTCTTTTTCACATTCTACCAAACTACAAAATTACATTCATTTCCATTGAAAAAGAGTTTGTGAAAAAGATTTACTGTACATCTGGACTGTTAGGTAATTCCTACAAATCACTAAAGGTACTTAGTAATAGTTAGTTGAGATGAGTTAGGATGATCAATGTCAAATGAACGCAATAGGTTTGTCAATACGAAACAAAGAGACTTTATAGTTCCAATACAGTGAGATAAAACAGTCTCTCATTGTTTCAAATACATCCCGAAGATGTTTTAATGTTTACTGCATATTTACCCTCGATTAACTTTGAATATTTGTCTAAGTAATTATTACAATGGAATACTGTCTGCGGGGAGCACTTTGGTCCAAAACTGTATTTCTAAGGTAACTTTCTAAACTTAAAAATAAGAATTTCCTTATTGTTACAAATGATAACTTTTTAAAAACATAATCAGTATTATTATCTTTTATTGGTTTAGAATTTAAATTAAAAACTGAATATCAATGAATTACTTATTGGCCATTTTTTTTAATACCACAAATATATTTTTGAGTAGACCAGTTCTTAAAAAAAATATTATGCATTTGCTGAAATAGATTTCCATCTCTGCCTCTGGACAACTGCAAATAATGTTCCACACTGTGATATTTTTTATGTTGTATATGACTAATTCACCAGTACTTTTATACAATGCCTCCTAAACTGGAAAAACAATGCGATATTAACATGAGTGAGGGTCTAACAATTATTTTCAAATGTCCTACAAAGAGAATGTAAAAACTATAATGAAATGAGGTAAATGTTTCTTGTTTCTCCATATGTAGTATTGTTGGTCACATAAAATGTAATAAGCAAATGGGAAACAATTTTAGAGATAACATCATTCTATCTATAAAAAATAAATTAGGAAAAACTAGTGGTGTGAAGACAGCATGTATTTTCTTGCATTATTTGTGATGGTTACAAAATATTATCATACTACTTGAACCGAGAAAAGTGTTTCCAAAATTGAAAAATATTCAACCATTCTGCGATTTGAACTTGTGTAATTAGGTAATCAGTCAGCCTAACCACTACTACAATCATCTGCTTTCCAGACTAAAAAAAAATTGAACATTCCTATTTTAAAAAATTAAGAGGTTTTTAAGTAATTCAAATGAGTTTGAATACAATGTCAAGAATAAGTTTGGCAATTTTAGAAGATCTTTTTGATATTATTTTTAAAAGCTTTCAACATGTCATTCAAAATTGTGAAAACCACACAAATTTTCAAAAAATTTTAAATGACTTTATTTAAAAATCTGATAAATCTGACCAATGATATTAAGAAAAAAATCTCTATCTTCAATATTGTAGAGTTTGATGACACTGAAAAACATTGGATTTCTGCACATTTCGAAAATTCAGAGACTTCAATGAACATCTGTGCCATTTTTATAGGGTACTTTGCTCTATCTGAGAAAAAATTTAAAGAAAAAGTTTTGAGCCGTTTTTGAGAAAATTTTGAAAATGTCATTGACGCTTCGTGAAAAATTACTCCCATCACCCCAACAAAAATATCCATTTCAAATTCAAGAGGTCATGACATCAGGTAGATCGACTGGGGAATATAAATTTTGGAAGAAATCTCGCCAATGATTTAGTTGCTAGCCTTTTTCATAGACTGATGGATGGAGGTTTTGCCATAAACAAAGTTTTCAGTATTAAGATCAGAAGCCAATGTGAATTCTGACAACATTTGTTAAACAAAACTAAAGATTTTTTTTCTCTCTTTCTTTCTTTCTTTCTTTAAAAAAATGTGCCATTTCTATACCACAGAATTTTCTATTTCAAAGTTTCAACTGAAAAGCAAAATTAATTTTTTTAACCAAAAAGGTAAAATATAATTTTTCTCAAAAATCAGGTCATAGTAAAAGTAAATGTGTATGGACACATAAATTTACATATATATGCACGCACATGCACATATGAATCTTTACCCTACAGCAATCTTGCAAGATCTTTA
>BLKR01015468.1:0-69557 GCA_011170035.1 Teleogryllus occipitalis
TGTTTAACTTATCAACTTGTATTATGCAGTAGCAGTAGCATCTGCATATACTCATTAAGAAGTTTCTTACACATTCAAATGCGTGTTGGCTTAATACCCGTTCGGTTTTGATGTTTCTCAGTGGTATATCCTGATATTTACATCTCCCGCTGTCAGCAACAGGCACTGTACCGAAAATCTAAGTTTGCGAAAACCTCGAGTCAAAAAGCTGTTTTAAAAGTAAAGTAATGCACTTCAATATAACTATTGATTAACCTTAGCATCACCAAGGGCGTTGTAACCTGAGAGACTCATTATTTCCTATATTATTTCAGTAGTATACATACCTTTCGTGGCTCCCGCACGCAAACAATCTTTGAGAATGAGAAAATTGAGAATTTCACGGAGACGTGACGAATTGCCCTTTGACTTTAAAAATATAAAGTATTTGTCATAAAAATATATTTATGTCGGATGCATTTAAATATTTATGTCGAATGTAACCCACAACATTTCGGTGGCATCTAAAAAAATCTGTATTGTTAAATCACTCCAAATGGAGCGTTAAAAACTTAAATTAACTTAAAGGTCGGTAAAAACTAAAATTTTGAGGCCAAAGACCACAAAGAAATGTTCTTACACCGTAATCAACAGGATGAGATCTTCTTGAACATTCTATTACATATTCGTTGGTTCAACGCTTCTCGATTCTACCCCACCTGTTCCGAGCCTGTAGAATCTGCAACTGTATGTGAAAGTAAAATAACTACTTGATATTCTACGCAATTGAATTACACAGGTGTTCCTCTCTGCTCGATGATAACATTAAATAAGAATAGTTTGTATTGGCGACAGTGAATTTTATTTAAGGAGACATACAGAACACACGATGGAGAATAAGGTCTTGAAGAAAAATATATACAACAGGCTTAATGGGGAAATGGAAAAATAGGGAAGAGGGGGTTTAACATGCGAGAGTTCTCGCACGAGTACGTTTTTCAATTATTATTTGTGTATTGGTCTCCATGCATTATGAAGCTAAAATTCGATGATGTTTATTACGATGAAATCGTTGATAAAAATCAATGATGTTTTCTTTGTTGTAATTTCAATTATAACAGCGTCTTCGGCAGTGAGTATACATTCCGGAATATTCACTGGAAAACTTAATATATTTTAAATACATTTATAGTACTTTAATTATGAGTATATCATTACTTAATACAGTAATATGTTACGAATACACATTGACGGTATACTATTACACATTATGAAGATACATTCTTGACATGAAAATTAAATTCTAATATTGTTGTGAAAAGTCGGTTTTTGTTTCACATCTAGGACTCGAAATTCAAACTTATTTTTGTTTAAGTGAATACCCTTGTGTATTATTCATTATATAAATTTAGTAATTTATCATACCCGCCAATAAAATGTCAATTTTAGCTATGAACTCCGGTGCCATGCATGAAACCGTTTTACATTTGCTAAGTTAAATATTCATCTACCCGTAGAATGCCCTTATATCAACACAGTTCTTTGGGTATGTAAAAGTAGTAGACATAATAAATAAAGTAAATATTTCTTTCCTCTGCACATGACAACTATGTATTTTCTTTTCTACTGAGAATGAAAAACGCCAAAAATTATACAGTTTTATTGGACATATAATATCTTATAATTGATTTCTTAGAATTTAAATGATCTTATCTAATTTGTTAGGTATGTGAAGTTGCATTATTAGTGTAGGTTCTTTTTTTTTTTTTTTTTTTTTTTTACAACGGCAGACCTCTTTCGTATTTTACTTTTACTTTAACTTTAATTTACTTAAATTTTTACTTTAAGTTTTAAATTATGAAATAACATTTTCTCAAAAGCTGCTCCAAATTTTTTTCCGCTAATGTTTGCCTCGGATAGAACAAGGGAAGCTTAAAACAATGGAGTAGGTCTCATTTTCGTTGAACGGACTTTTCGAAAATTTGCAAAATTGCAAATAATGTGAGAACGCGTATACTATTGTAGCATTTCTAGTTAATAATTTTTTTCTGAATCACTGCTGATTTCAGTGCTAAATGTTTCACGTCAGAATAAATTTGTTCTCATTTGGCACTGGTGCATCCATTTCGGATCAAGTGTGTTCATTTCATCTAACTGACTTATGTTGCGTTTAGTATGGTTAATGTATGCCCTAAATAAGAATGTTGCATTCATTATTCACAATTTTCTTTATTTATGGGGCTCTATTTCTGCAGTGTCATATATCAGCTCATGCTATATTGCCTTGTGAAGTTTTAAATTGACCCAAATGCACCGTCATGAATGAAAGTGTAAATTATGGTACGCGTTGTATCCAACATTTTAGAAGTTATAACCTCTATCATGTAAATTAGGCCTTTTTGTCTGAGAACCAGCTTTACTGTAATCGGTGATCAACTCCAATAGATTTTAAAACTTTTTATCTCTTTTCCTTTTATTCTCAATTATTGACAACATTTGTCCAAAATGAACTGAAAGAAAGTTCTTGAAGGTTTAGATACAGAGCAGCTAAATTGTATGAAATACTTGGAAAATGAAGTGACAATATATTTTCTTCAAAAATGGTCAAATGTTTGAATAGCGCACTTCAACAGATGATTTTATGAGAATCACAATTACCTCATTCGAAGACTTGTATAGGTTGTTTACTGATCCGTTTACTGTGGGTAAAATTGATCATTATTCTATCTGATGTAGTAAAGATTTCTTAGCAACAGTTCGGTAATAACATGGTGGATGGAATGTATTGTTTATTCATAAACAAAGAAATAATATCAATATTCAATTATTTTCTTCTCCTCCAATGTTCGTCTTCTTTTTATTCTTGTCCTTTATTTTCCTATTCTTCTTTATCTCCTCTTTCTTGAACTTCATTTCTTCTTTTCTGATTTACTTCTTCTGTTTCTTATTCCACTTCTTCCAACATTTCTCACCTCATTTTTCTTTTCTTTTTATTATGTTCTATTATTTTCTTCTCTTCTCTTCGATTTCTTCTTCTCATGCGTTTTCTTCTTCAGTTCTAATACATTCGAGAATTTCTTCAGTTGCCGTTAGAATTAGTTCAGCTGCCGTTGAATACACAAACTGTTAAAATGTCGAAACATTTAAAAAAGCAATGGGATAAGATAAAACGTTGTACATTAGTTGTAGGTAAGAGTACATTATGTGCTCTTCAGTTGTTTATTTTCATGCCCATGAAGGAAACAACTATCTCGTACGTATTGGTGCATTTTACCCATTATTATTGTAAACAATTATTACTTGATGTGTGTAGTATCCAATCAAAAGGCAAGAATTCATAAAACAATTTTTATTCAAGACCAGGTACAATTGCTGAAATTCCGTATCACCAAAAGAATGTACCAAAAGCGAAGCCGGGTTTCGTTGTCCAGAAGAAGTCCCAAAATCAGCCGAGTCGTCAAATATCCACAAGAGAGTTCCACACAGGTCGTCGTCGTAGCTGATCTCCACTCTTCTCTCACCAAGTCACTCGCCAGGATACAATCACTAACACCGCCGCTCGCTATCTGCCCTGGCGTCAGGTCGGAGCCCTCTTATAGCCCGCTAGTTCTAACGGCCTGTCGACTAGCTGCGGAGTAGGGGTGGTGGCGAGTCCCTACCCGCTTGCTCGGGCGTGACGGCCGCGCACAGACAGGCCAGGCCGGCTCGCACCGGTCGCCTTCTTCTCTCGCCAGGGGCGGTAACGCCCCGCTGACGTCACTCGGCGGCGGCTCCTTCAAATGCGTGCAGCCGGTCACGACAACGTGATTCAGATTGAAATACCTTCCTTAAAAGAAACATTAATTTTCAGTTATAACATAATTAAGAAAGCAAATTTATGGAAGATTTAAAACACTACGATAATTTTTAGAATTTTTAATAGTAAAGTTTTATTTAGTAAATTCATTAATTTTTGAAAATTGCTTGTAAGGGGAGTTTTCCTGTCATGTCTCACCTAGATCCGCCACTGCTGGAAGTTAACGCCAGAATACGCGTGTCTGATAAAATCTATGATAAAGATAAAAATTTAATGACTATAATAAATAGCTAAAAATCAAATTTATTTACAAGTAATTTACCGTGTCAAGTTCCTATCATGCAAAACTCATTATTCAAACCCCTTATCTTTGTATCCAAAATTAAACGAGCTCCATTAATTACACAGCGTTCTTCAAATATTAACACGCCGTGTTTTTTGAAATATTAACAATTGTAAATGTGTATGCTAAGTGTACTTCTACGTAAAAGAACGGACTGTCCATGTACCAAAGTATTAGTAAGTTTAGTTTAGGCTCAATGGAGAAGTCACGCAAAGATCGGCGAGGTTGAAAAGGGTTGATCACCGAACGTGCCGGTCATTCCGACAGAGAGTGCTCTCGTCGAGGTAACTCTCCTAATGAATGAGACTCTTCACCCGGAATGATCCATCACCCGGCGTAATGCAATAGATTAATTGCTTCGCAGAACTGGCCTTCAGTTGGCCCCGGCCGGCGCCGAATCGCCTCGACGGCCGCCCAAGTGGAAATGGATCGTTGTTTCCTCTGCGGAGTGGGCCCGCCCCGCGCGCGCGTTTGTTTTATGTGTTTGAGCGGTGTGCGTCGAAATGGGTTGGCAGTCGTCACGTTGCTTGGTCACAATTTGTCATCGAAATGCGAGAAACTCGGTTATGTGGATAGGATTGCGGTTGCTTCTATTGTTCTTCAAACATCGTCTTTTAAGTAAGAATCAGTGATTTCTTATGAAATGTAGATGAATCAAATGTTGGAACGTGTTGAACAATTATGAAAACCGCCCCTAAGTTTGTCTGTGTTACATGATCAACTAGCTGTTGATGGTATTATACAATTTAGCGATTCATTTGTTAATATGATGACACAAGTGTCTCCATCATTAGACGTCAAGTGATTTAAAGGCTAATTTAGCGATAAATGTAATATAATTATTGTGTAATGACATGCATGGGGGAATTATTCAAAATTATTTGAATCAATAACTTTAAAAAAAATTAGTGGTGCTAAAACAGCACGTTTTTTCTCGCCGCGTTCTAAAATTACGCGAAAAGTACTCAAATTTTCAAAAAACCGTACATGACCTTATTTCAAGACCTATCTTTACGCTGCGGAATTCATTAAGAGGAAAATATCTATCTTAATAATTGTAGTTGTTGGAAGACACCGAAAACATTTAGCAATTTTCGACAAACTAGATTTTTCACGAAAATGGGACCTGCACCAAACATTTTCTCAAAAACCTTTCCAATTTTTTCTTCAAATATTTTCATTAAATAAAAAAAGGGACGCATAAAAGAATGGCGTGGGTCGCATTTTCGTTGAACTCTCTGAATCTTCGAAAATTGCAAATTTAGAAATAATGCGAGCAAGTATGTGCTGTTGTTGCACTAGTCGGCCGGAGCAGCCCCGAACTCTAAACTAGCGCTCACGCTCCTGCACACCTACTGGCCTCCGCTGTGGCCCCGTTCTCCTCCTTGTCATCGCCCGCGCACACTTCGCCGCCGGATATCTCCCCCCCTCCCCCCACCAATGAATGTTACAGCGCAGCATTAGCCGCTTCGCTTCCGCTGTGTAATAAATACAGCCGGCTCCGCCCCGCATTAATCCCGAAGTGGACGCCTGGCGCTCAACTATTGATACCGGAACAACAGAGGAGATAGGCAGGAAAGGGTGGGTATGTTCAGGGAATGCACCGTCACTTCGATGGTTACGTCATGTTCGAGATTTTTTCCAACAGCGGACGAGAGGGCACTGGTCTCTCATGACTAGGGCTGTGATTTATATGCATTTGCATATTTGTTTCTGTTAACTAGAACATCTCGTTTCAACAAATTGTATTAGTTTTGAAGCATTTAATTAAAGATATTTTTATTTTGCATATATCACCATAATTGCATATTTTTGCACATTAGGTCCATATTTGCATAATTTGGTTGCATATTCACCCCTCATTGCGAGGTATTTCAATGAATCAATGAGTGTTCTTTAGTCGAGTGGAGTTCAGCATGAAAAGGTTTTACTATTTCTGTCGGATGGTGCTCCTTATTTGTGAAAAGCAGGGGCTGCGATAAAAGCGTTTTTTCCTAAACTTCATCTAACTTGCCTTGCTCACGCTCTTAATCGTATTACAGAAACAGTGAGATTTTTTTATTCCCAGATATTGATCTATTGATCAATCCAAGTTATGTAGATATTTTTAGACATATTACTCTGACCTACCTCTACCCTCCCAACCACTCATCACAAGGTGGAGTACTTGGCTGAAGGGAACTGAGTATTATTCCAACTACTTTGATAAAATAAAAGGTGTTCGGTGTAAGTTACCTGTTGATTGTAAATGTGGAGCGGGCATTTAGCCGTTTAAAAGCGATTTTTAGGCCAAATAAAGCGTTCGAGTTTGAGAACTGGAAAAAGTGGATGTTTTCAATTGCTACAATTTTGCAAGTAATTAATAGACTTTGCTTAAGATATGACCCATTTTTTTCAGTTTACTAACGTTTCTCTTTTAACCAAATATTGTTGACTCACAAGTGAAACCCATTAAGTCAATAGGTTGATTATTAATGATTCCGGGCGCGTCAGCTATTGAAGTCATTAGTCCCGTAAGTGTAGTGCATGTTTTTTACATCTGATGTGGCTGTGATCTTCCCTCGCTGGATGGCGAGATCCAGCGCCGACCTACCATCGACTAACGGAGGTTTCCCTAACTACGTATCTCTCACCAGCGAAGCACCGCCCCAGCCGGGGAACGTTCTAACTCCCCGAACGGTCTCCCGGCATGTGTGGTAGTGAAGTGCATTTTAGTGTAAGTGTGTGTGTAAGGGGTGAGAATAGGACAAGGAAGAGGAAGGAAAGATCACGCGCGATCATTGGCCCGTTTGTCAGTGTACTGCTCCGGTATTCGCCTGGTGTTGATCGGAGAAGCCACGGAAAATTACCGATCAGAGCAGCCGGCCGGTAGAATTCTCCTCCATACAGCAACTGAATTCGACCTAGCTGAAAAGCTGGTGTAGAATGTTGTATTTGCAGGATGCAAGGTAAGTTAAACCGTCAATGTTTAATAACCATTTACTTTCACCAATAACCAATACACAGAACAACGTAACAAATACTGTACAATAATTCTTAACGGCCTTCTTGCCTCGCCGAGCCTTATCGCCCGCAGTGGCGATAAGCGTCGTAACGTGATAGCTGGCCGCAGTCACCTCGAGCCCCCTAGTAGCGCGCGGCGGGTTACGCCGCGGTCGGGAGTGTAGCGAGGGGCGGCAGTGGCCACCGAGGTCGGCGTTGATCGCCTGGCTGATACGTCACGGCTAGTGACGGTAGCAAGTGCCGGCGGTAGTCTGCAGTCACTTTGTAGCGCGCCACAGATGGCGCCTTGACCAGGCGTGTAGTGTAGCGAGGGCGGCAGTAGCCCCCGAGGTCTGTGCTGATCGCCCGGCGGATACGTCACGACTGGTGACGGTAGCTGGTGTCGGCGGCAGCAGTCTGGAGTCCTCTTATAGTGCGCAGCAGGTTACGCCGCGGTAGGGCGTGTAGCGAGTGCGGCGGTGGTAGCTACGCGAAGCGGTAACTGAACGGGAGCGCCCTGCTCCCGACCATGCCTTTATACCTCACCGCCCGGTGAAGGGGGAGGGGAGGGGCTATGCCCCTCCACTAGCGGCGCGGCGGAGCGTAACTCCGTTTCGTCTTCTGATTGGGGGGATACCACATTCCTCCCCGTTTTATTGTGGGCATATGGGTGCCCACGATGACGACGTGACCTCCGCAGCAGGGCTGGACCTGGTGACGCGTCTCGGCTGCTGGGTTCGGCGAATGACTCCGCCTCTGGTCGCACCCCTCCTCGGGATGTGTCGTCCGATGGTGTTGCCGGCCGAGCCGCTGGCTCGTGTGTGATGGCTGGTTCCGCCATCCGCATTATAGCCGGCTGAAAATTACAATGAACATTACTCTTCTGTTGGTTGTCGTCTATTCTATGCATGTTCCACCTTTTTGTAATCTGGTTCTCGTGTCTTCTCATGATACCGCTTTCTGACTGTACCAGATACATTCTATGCCCTATAGTCTCGTGGATCACTGCTGGAATCCACTTTGGATAGGATTTAAACGACCGAATATAGACTTTATCTTTGACTTTGAATGTTGTATTCACTACTTGCTTCGGGCGTTTGACGGGTACTAATAGTGCCAATAATGTCCTCGGCTGCCTCCCATGCAGTCGTTCCGCTGGACTTTTCTCTTCGTTACCTACTGGAGTTGCTCTGTACGTTACTAATAGTTGTTGTAGTGCTTTATCTTTACCAACTCCTTCTGCCATTGCCTTAATCATGGTACTTTTGAATGTGCGTACAAATCTCTCTGCTCCCCCGTTTGACTGTGGGTGGAATGGAGCTGTCCTAAGGTGTTGAATGCCATTTTCTATACAAAATTTCTCAAATAAATGTGATGTGAATTGTGCGCCATTATCCGATATCAACAATTGCGGTAAGCCTTCTATTACGAACACTTTCGTTAACATTTGAATTGTTGCTTCTGTTGTTGTGGTTCGCGTCTCACACACATATGGATACTGTGAAAAGGCATCTGTCACTACTAACCACATTGACCCATAGAACGGCCCCGCATAATCAATATGTACTCGCTCCCATGGTTTTTCAGCTTTCGGCCAGCTCGAAAAGTGCTTCGGCGGACTTGCCTGGTTCTGTCTGCATATATTACAATTACGTATCAAATTTTCTATATCTTTCGACATCCCCGGCCAATACACATATCTTCTAGCAACCGTTTTTGTCCTGGTAATGCCCCAATGTCCAACATGCAATAACTTTAACACTTCTGCTTGCAGCTTCTTTAGAATTACAGCTCTTACGTTATCTTCACAATTATATATTAACACCACATCTTGCATTGATAACTCGTTTTTCTTTAACAAAAATTGATTTAAGTCTGCTGAACTATGATTTAGTTTCCTTGTTGGCCAACCTTTACTCAAATAACCACTTACTTGTTTTAACAGGCGGTCTTCCCGTGTTACCTGCGCTACCCTTTTTGCGTCCAGCGGCAATCGTAACAGGGCGTCGCCATCCTCAAAGTCTATGTACGCGCAGGCTTCTTCCGATTTGTCGAATGACTCGTCTGGCCCCGCCGGCAGCCTCGACAGCGCGTCTGCGTTGCCGTGCTGTGAAGTTGACCTATAAACAATCTCAAAATCATAATCAGAGAGGAAAATTGCCCATCGTTTCAGTTTCTTCTCCGTTCTCTCTGAAATACCTTTTCTTGGATTGAACAATGACGTAAGTGGTTTATGATCTGTAATGAGCGTAAATTTCGCGCCATACAGATATTGATGAAATTTCTTCACCCCATAGATTATTGCTAATGCCTCTTTTTGAATTTGTCCATAATTTCTCTGTGCGTCGTTTAATGTTTTCGATGCAAATGCAATTGGTACTTCAATGCCTTCTGGTGTAGTCGTTGATATCACAGCGCCAATACCATTTTCTGACGCGTCAGTCGCGAGAAGTAGCGGTTGACCTGGCGCGTAGTGCGTCAATCTTGTTGCTTTAATCAGTTCTTGTTTCAGATGCTGAAATGCATTTTCACACTTTGTCGACCAAATAAACTTCACATTCTTCCTCTGTAACTGGTTTAGTGGTGCCGAGATCATTTCTCTATTCTTAATGAATTTGGAATAATAAGCAACCTTACCTAAGAATGAGCTGAGTTGTTTCACATCTTGAGGTGCTGGCATTCTTGTAATTGCTTCAATATTTTCCTTTGTTGGTCGAATTCCATGCTTGTCCACTACGTGGCCTAAATAGTTTATAGAAGTCTTAAACAATTCACATTTCTCCCAATTACATTTGAGTCCATTGTCTTTTAACAATTGTAACAGCATCCGCAAATTCTGCTTATGTTTTTCTTCCGTTTTGCCTGTAACAATAATATCATCCAAGAAGTTAGCGCAATTTGGTACTTTCTCCGTAATTTGTTGCAGAAACCTTTGAAATATCGCGGGCGAGCTGGCGATGCCATACGGAAGCCTTTGAAACTGATACAAACCATCATTTGTATTAATTACCATCATTTTCTTCGATTCTTCATCCAACTCTAACTGCAGATAAGCTTCCGATAAATCTATTTTCGTGAAACATTCACCTTGTAGTTTCGCAAATATTTCTTCCGGTTTTGGCATAGGATAGTGGTCTATTAACATTTGTGGATTTAATGTAACTTTAAAATCTCCACACAACCTTAGTTTACCATTTGGCTTTTTATAATTACCACTGGAGTGGCCCACTCTGCATTATTAACTGGTTTGAGCACTCCTTCTTGTACCCATCGTTGCAATTCTTGTTTTACTTGCTCTTGCAAATTCAATGGCACCGGTCTTGCTTTACAAAATTTTGGTTGACAATTTTCTTTCATCGTTATGTGAGCTTTATATGTTGTGCAATGACCTAGGCCTTATGAAAACACTTCGGAAAACTCTTCACATATTTTCTTCATTTCTGCACATTTACTTGTGTTGTCGACTGACATGACATTATCTTCTACCGTGAAACCAAGAGAGTCTATGCCTTCCATTCCCAATATATTCTGTACATCATATCGGTTCACTATAATAAAACGTAACTTCCGTTGTATTCCTTTATATCTTGCAGTCACTTCTACTTCACCTTTTACTGGGATGTTTATTCCTTGATATGATTTTAACTTTGCTTTACCGCTGGAACATCTCGGTGCACCTAACTTTTGATATGTTGTTAGATTTATTAGATTTGCTGTAGCCCCTGTATCGATCTGGAACTCCATATTTTTTCCTAACATTTCCAATTGCACTCTTATCTTTCTTCGTTGTGATGAATTCAAAATCATATTCACCGTCTGTATTTGGTCTACCTCCATTTCTTCTGACTGCTTGGTGCTACGTTTCACACTCTTTGGGTTTTCTCTAGGGTTTTCCTGTTTTCTGCCCGCCATTTGTTTCTTCTTTAAACAAACACTTTGTATGTGTCCGATCTTTTTGCAGAATCTACATTTTGCCTCTTTAAACCAACACTGACTTCGTTTATGGTTACTTTCACAACCTGGGCATGATTTTACTTTTTCTTCTGCTCGTTCTTTCTCCTTTGTAACTTTGCTCACTTCTTCTGTTGTCTTCATCTGCTTTACTAGATTTTCAGACATTTCGTGTGTTGTAGCAATCTTCATCACTTCTTCCAGTGTTGGTTCTTCTCTTCGTATTGCATCTATACGCACTTGATTTATCGGGGTATGTAATATAACCATATCTCTAATCATATTATTTGCATATGACTCTCCACAGTTACTTTTATCGCACTTAAATTTGCATGATTTCGCTAAACCTTTCAGCTCTACCACCCATTCCGCATGTGATTGACCTGGTTTTAGTTTCGTTTGAAAAAACTTATATCTTGAGGTCACTACATGCATTCTCTCTTCAAAATGATCGGCCAGTTTTAGTTTCAGTTGACTGAATGTTAATTTCTTTGGATCTTCAGAGCATATTTTCTTTATCGTAATGAAGGTTTCTTCCCCCACACACGCCAAAAAATGTGCACGCTGCTGTGCTTCATTTGTCACTAGATGTGCTTCCAAGTGCTGCTCAAAACGTTCTATATAAACTGTCCAGTCCTCCTGATCTTTACTATATGGTGGAAACACCGGAATCTGCTGGACTTGTTGTTTCTGCATCTCCAATTGTTTCATTAACATTCTCATCTGTTCTTGATGTTGTGTTTGCAACATCGCGATCACTTGCGTTATTTGCTCCATTGTTCTTCACGCGTCTTGTTCTTATATCCTCGTCGCCAATGTTGTATTTGCAGGATGCAAGGTAAGTTAAACCGTCAATGTTTAATAACCATTTACTTTCACCAATAACCAATACACAGAACAACGTAACAAATACTGTACAATAATTCTTAACGGCCTTCTTGCCTCGCCGAGCCTTATCGCCCGCAGTGGCGATAAGCGTCGTAACGTGATAGCTGGCCGCAGTCACCTCGAGCCTCCTAGTAGCGCGCGGCGGGTTACGCCGCGGTCGGGAGTGTAGCGAGGGGCGGCAGTGGCCACCGAGGTCGGCGTTGATCGCCTGGCTGATACGTCACGGCTAGTGACGGTAGCAAGTGCCGACGGTAGTCTGCAGTCACTTTGTAGCGCGCCACAGATGGCGCCTTGACCAGGCGTGTAGCGAGTGCGGCAGTAGCCCCCGAGGTCTGTGCTGATCGCCCGGCGGATACGTCACGACTGGTGACGGTAGCTGGTGTCGGCGGCAGCAGTCTGGAGTCCTCTTATAGTGCGCAGCAGGTTACGCCGCGGTAGGGCGTGTAGCGAGTGCGGCGGTGGTAGCTACGCGAAGCGGTAACTGAACGGGAGCGCCCTGCTCCCGACCATGCCTTTATACCCCACCGCCCGGTGAAGGGGGAGGGGAGGGGCTATGCCCCTCCACTAGCGGCGCGGCGGAGCGTAACTCCGTTTCGTCTTCTGATTGGGGGGATACCACATAGAAAATCCTGCCGCCGTCGCGACTCGAACCCAGGACCTCCCGGTCAGAGGCATTGCAGTGACATCGCTTGGTGCACTGAGTCGCCGCTTCTGGTCATTAAGTCAAGATTTTTAAGTTCTAAGTTATTTGATTATAGGGTACTTTATTTTATTACAATTGAAAGTTATTTTGTTGCAATATCTGTATTTTTTATTTTGTGAAAAGTATATTAACTGCATCTTCCATTATTATGAGAAATTAGTTTTCTTCAAAATTAAGCCCTAAATGTTCATTTTTGTCGCTTGTAACAATTTATATGATGTCTGTATCTCTTTTTGCTTTAAGCATATTTTCCAAACTTTTTATTTATTTTTACACTTACATATTACATTACACTATTTCTCATATTTCCTTTTTTAATCGCATATATTATCAAACATATTTATACATATATATGCGTATTTTGCTGTTTTTACTAAATATAAATCACAGCCCTTCTCATGACTTTCAATGTGTTTTGAAGTGTATAATAAGAGAATCGTTTGTCGAACCTGCTTTGTTTTATTGCATAACCTACCTTAACAGTGGTGTTCCAATGGGGACGTCAACCTTGCCTAGTTTTTTGCCTTTAAGAAAATACTTCCTTTTCGGACTTGATATTGTTGGAACCTTTCTGAACCCTGAGTCAATCGTCAGCCTCGTCTTTAGCATGTATTGGATACTTACAAAACAATTCATAATCGTCACCATGCATAATCGCTTTATTGAAACTCTGACGTCTTTTTGTAGGCAGACCTGTCCTTAGGCACTTTCAAATATTATTTTAGTATTTGTTGATGTAGAGAATAGTTAACATTCGTAGCAACATGGTGAATTTTGAACTAAGTAGTTCAAAAAAGAATAAGAACTTGGCAATTTCTATCCTTACAGCAAGGGGTGCAAGCAAAATGTTGAAAATATATATGTCCTTGCCATAGATTATCCTATTGCATATATTTTAACACAAATGTCCAGAAAACTATTGTACTATGTTGCTGAATAGATGTCTCAATAACATGTTTTTTTCATATATTCATTTTAGTTTTATAATCTGTTTGCCACCTTAGAATTGTGCATGGGGTTAAAGAAGACCTGTTCTATAAGTTACAGAAGCATCCTAAAAATAGTCAACATTTGTTGTTAAGACCTGAAACACTAACGTTTTTACTTACTAACGTTTTTTAGTTCTAAATGAGACTTTTGCGAATGACAGAAATCTCTTTATTCCTTTCAGTAAAATAGTATATATTTTTCAAGAAAATTTTGCCACGCCTTGACAATGTGACAACAACCTATATGTCTCGGCGTACTACTTTATGTTATGAAAGAATACACTCATCTATTTTCAATATTTTGAGTGTAAATAAATGAGTATTTATTGATACCGAGCGTGTCCTACTCTAATCTTTAGTCACGAAAATGTAGTGGATGTTATTTCTGGGGATATTATGATATGAACGTTATATCCGGCGCTGACTTACACGTCGTTTTGCAGGGATTTCCCCTTGCAGGTGGATCTTCTCCAATGAGACACCGCTCCTGCCATTACAAGCTTCAAGTTTTCGACTAGTCAAAACTTGTGTGGATGTGTAGTGAACAGAATATCGCAAAGTTCGTAAAACAATTTTTATTCACAATTCCACTGTATAAGAAAGAACCAGAGTCATACAACGATAATCCAAATTTACAGGATATATACCATAAACTAGCTAAGTCACCGAGTGCCGAGAAGAAGACTAAAAACACTTGCGAAGTCGCCGAATAACCCTTAGAAAAGTTCAAATACACCGTCCATTTGTTGTCACCAGAAAAACGTATTCCCACGTAGAACTCGCTCTTTAATATCGCTCGCCAGGTGAACTCCAACTGCGTGCACTCCGTCGCGGGGCCCTTTTATACCCCCAGCGGATGAAGGGCTCGGTGACTGGCACAGGTGTAAGGCTGCTGCCACATATTGCGGTTTTTACAGAGCTGTCTCCCATGATCTCAGAAGACCCGTCTCCACGGTGGCATTTAGGCGGTTTTTATCGCGTCTTTCTCAGTCAAACCACGAGGGCGGTTTTACCTGTGTCACTGCTTGATACGTTCGGAAACATGCGACACCTGGCGGTACTACTCAAAAAGACGCGAAAAAGTGCCTAACTGCTACCGTGGTGACGGGCATTGAGTGACCTTGAGAGGTAGCTCTGTATAAACCGCAGTTTGGCTGTTGGCGCGAGTTGAGTTGTGACGACCACCTTCGTTTCGCCTCTGTCGAACTCTTTCGGGTGGCGGCTGAAGTTTTCCCTGGCGCCGCGGTTTTGCTGCGGTGCTCCCGCGTCGTGTATGATCGTGACAGTCTGTAATTGTAAGTATAGGTATCCGGAAATGGGAAAAGAGATGGAAGGGGAAGGAAAAATCGCGCGCAGTCTGCGGCTCATTCATTACAGTACCGCTCCGGCATTTACATGGAAGTGATCAGAAAATCCGTGGAAAACTGCCGATCAGAACTGCCGCCTGCTAGTATTCTCCACCAGCCGTGGATGAATTCGACCTAACTGTGTCTAGTGACCTATATCCGCCACGGTCGAGACTCGAACCCCAGAACCGCGTGGTCAACGATGTTGAAGAGGGAAGTGTATTGCGCTGTGGTAATGCAGTTAGTTTATTATGAAGTAAGCAGGAGTCATAACATATATTACTATCGCGCAAGGAAACTGTAGAAAAGAAGTACAATTTCATTACGGAACTAAACACCAAACCTGTGAACATTTATGAAGATGTATTTGTAATAGAAACACCTGTAGATACGTGACTTGAGATAATAAACGACAATGTTCTTGTCCTAAAAATGACGTGTAAGAATTGAAATTTGTGCATTGCTGTTGTTGGACGTGTTATTAGTTGTTCATAAGAACATGGATTTATATGCCAAGTAGGTATAATTGTTCTTGGATTTTTATGTTTTAGTGTGTGATAATCTCATAATACTTATTGTGTAATGATGTTCACGTGTTCTTTAAAACGCCATGAATATATATTAGATTTCTTTATCAATTTGATATAAATATTATCCGCTTACAACAACATCGGTGCACAAGAGATCTATCACTCATTTGGCTAGAGAACAGTTGTAATCTGAGTCGAGCCGGTTCCTTCGCAAACAAACACGACATTTTTTCCTCTATATCTCAGCTATTTTTCAAACTAACTTTATGAAGCTTTTACTGGTAAATTTATATCAATTGTCATTGCTCTGTAACCCAGTTGGCAAGACAATTTCGTCAAAATTGTGTCAATTACGTCAACGTTACCCCAGCAATCCTTTTGTTCTTTGACCTTCTTACTATGTACCAGCAGTATTATAATAATGAATTTTGTTCAAAGTATTGGCACCCTGTCCAAGAATTGAACCGTGTCTCCTGGTTGACGCTTAATATCACTGAGTCACCAAGATGACCACAATTTGAACGGTTTCGTAAGTCTGATGTATTTCCCGATATATGATTTTAAATTTCTAACTCCCTGTCACCTTATAGGAGAAGGCCTCGACAAAATTGCTTCTGCAATAAGGTGGTAAGTTGGTGACAATTGAGTCATATAGCGAGCTAAATATAAGGTCTATGAAACCGCTCAAAGAACTGGTCGTCTTTGTAACTCAGTGGATACAGCAACTGGGCTTAAGCCAAGAGACCCAGTCCGATCTCCAGTTGGTGTGAGAATCCTTTGATGAAGTAAAAGTATATTAATTTCTAAATATATTACGTCTGTTAACCCAAAAGTTTTTTAAGATGCCACTGTCCTTCTGCAAAGAAGAAATAAATACCATAAGTATAAAATGCTTCATTAAGGCAATAACCGTTTTTATAAAACGAACCTTCAGTTTTATATTGGGTTATTGTTGAAGTGCATAAGATCCAAAACCTTATTATGTCTCGAATTTATTTACTGAATCCCAGTTCAAGATTTCTCCACAATACAGGTGAAATCTTCAACAATAAATGAATTCAACTGTGAAAACAGAGCCGAATGACAGTAAATTACAATTACACTAAATAGCCTTCTATAAATGAAATATTTGAAGCCACCAGAGCCTTTCTAACGAATCGCCATCTCCACTTTAGAGACCTGTGTGTTTGGAACTCACGTATTCTCTTGTCGCCCATCGCGGGCGGGCGGTGGTTGGCCGCGAGCGTCGCTTGGCCGGGCGGTCCGTGGGCGGGCGGGCGTTCGAGTGGGCGTGCGCGCGGAAGGTCAGGCGGCGATCGCAGCAGCCAGCACCCCCCCCGGCCGCCGGCAATTGCGAGCAAAAGTTTGAAATTCACCCTGCAAATTAGCTTGTAACGAACGCTCCGCGGGCCGTAATTATGTGGATGGTGCCGCATTTCCACCGGGAAGGGGGGTAAAAGGGAACTCACGTTGGGCGGTAGGCAGTTGGATGGGAACGTCGAAGCGTTAGGTGGGCGGTAGGCAGTTGGATGGGAACGTCGAAGCGTTAGGTGGGCGGTAGGCAGTTGGATGGGAACGTCGAAGCGTTAGGTGGGCGGTAGGCAGTTGAATGGGAACGTCGAAGCGTTAGGTGGGCGGTAGGCAGTTGGATGGGAACGTCGAAGCGTTAGGTGGGCGGTAGGCAGTTGGATGGGAACGTCGAAGCGTTAGGTGGGCGGTAGGCAGTTGGATGGGAACGTCGAAGAATTAGGTGGGCGGTGGCAGTTGAATGGGAACGTCGAAGCGTTATAGGTGGGCGGTAGGCGGTTGGATGGGAACGTCGAGAGCGTTAGGTGGGCGGTAGGCAGTTGGATAGAACGTCAAAAGTTAGGTGGGCGGTAGACAGTTGGATGGAACGTCGAAGCGTTAGGTGGGCGGTAGGCAGGTGGATGGGAACGTCGAAGCGTTAGGTGGGCGGTAGGCAGTTGGATGGGAACGTCGAAGCGTTAGGTGGGCGGTAGGCAGTTGGATGGGAACGTCGAAGCGTTAGGTGGGCGGTAGGCAGTTGGATGGGAACGTCGAAGCGTTAGGTGGGCGGTAGGCAGTTGGATGGGAACGTCGAAGCGTTAGGTGGGCGGGGAGGGGGGCAGAGGAAATGAGTGGAGATGAAGTGAACAGTGGACAGGAGAGTGATGGGGCAGTGGACTGTCGATGTAGAGAAGGCGGGAGATGAAACGATAGGCAGTGAAACTGGAATGGAGGAGAGAGAGAGACATTGGCCAGTGGTCAGTGGTCCACTGGCTAGAGATGAGTCGGGTTTGCGATGAGTAGGGCCCGGATTTTAATGACAAGTCATATATTTTTTTGAACTTCCGGGAGACTTTTAAAAAAACTTATGCACGAATTCAGGTATTGTCGATTAGAAAAACCTATTTCAATTGTGCATATCAAGTAATATTTACACAGTTTTTAGTAAAAGGTCATATTTTGCCCAAAATGCATTAATTTGTCATATTTTTAATGACCGCTTTTAGTAAAAGGTCATATTTTGCAAAATTTTGCCAAAAATGCATACATATGTCATATTTTTATAGACAAAAGAATAAAAGACTTGAAAATGTGTCTCGCATGACAATGTATCAGGTGATATTGTCACAAACAGACTCGAAAATTATACCTCAAAAAAGTATTTGAAACGTAAGTGAATTATAACGAAGTGAGTTGGGTCGAGGTCTCGGTCATATGGCTGAAAAAGTGCCCAACAAATTGCTGAGTGTACTTCAGCGATATCCTGGATATTCAACAATATGCAAAATTAGCGATATAATTTCTGAAAATGTCGCAACTTTGAAGACATTGGACCAAAGCTGCTCTGCAATGACATCACAGTCTTCAAATACGCTTCCGTGACCACATGTAATGTGGAGAAGAGCTTCCCAGATACAAAACTATCCTCAACGACAACCATGGTCTTTTAAAATGGAAAATCTGAAAATACACCTTGTGATCCAATGCAACTCTAGAAACTGAAGACTGAGAGAAAATTAAAAAACATTAAACAAGAAATATGCAGTAGTAAAGCGAGACATAGTGTTTAATGGGATTTATTGTACTGTACTTAATTTGTTTTACAGACACAAGCAATTTTTTAAAATGCTAGTTAGGTTCAAAGACTGCAACCGTATGTACCATACTCACAATCTGTTCTTAAGTGAATGTTGTGTTCGTTATATCTAAAAAATCAACAGTAATTTAAAAAAAATAAACTTGTATAACGTCATTTTTATGGTCATATTTATATAGGTTTTAGGTCATGGTTGCATATTTCGCTGATTTTTAGGTCATTAAAGCCCGGTCCTTAGAAATGAGGTGTGATGAGGTGGGGCGGCGAGCATTGGCTGATGGATAGCTGACGATGATGCTTGTGAAAGGTACAGCGTTGATTGTAAATGTGGAGATAGAGTGATTTGTCGAAGGTGAGCAATGAGAGATGAGTACTGGGGGAGACGTAAGGGGGTGAGCGACAAGCTGTGAGGAGAGAGAAAACGGTTAGTGAGTGATAGATAGAAGGAATGCGGGCAATGGAGGAAGTGGCGGTGGGGCTTTAGACAGTGGGGCTGTGAGCGAATGGAGAGACTGGTTAGTGGGCGGTTAGATCGGTGGATTGTCGGGGCGGTGAGCACAGATCGATTGATTTGTTAGTGATTCTGGACGCGTCAACTGCTAAGGTCATTAGTTTCCTCGGTCGGGGGCAGTGATATTTCCCTACTGGATGGTGTGATCTGACACCGACCTACACATCGGCTAGCGGTCTTTTCCTTAAACGGGTATCTTCCACCAACTGGGCACCGCTTCAGCTGGGCTAAGCTCTAACATCCGGACTGGTCTCCCGATGTGTGTGGTAGGGTAGTGCGGTGTAATTAAGGGGTGAGGACAGGACAAAAAAGGGGAAGGAAAGATCGCGCTCGGGCTTGTGGCCCGTTTATTAGGGTTTTGTTCCGGCTTTCGTCTGGTATTGATTGAATAAACCACGGAAAACTACCGATCAGAGCAGCCAGTCGCTGGAATTCCCCTCTGGTCTGCGGCTGGACTCGACCTAGCTATGTACCTATTGTCAAAAACTTTGGTACCGTCGGAACTCGACCATTAGAACCTCACAGTCTGAGGAACTGCAATGACATGACGGTGAGCAGAAGGGAGTGAGGATGTGGGTGGTGGGTGGAAAGGATGTATGCGGTGGACGAAGTGGTAATGGGTTATTATATAACTGGGCAGTGGGGCGGTGAGAGGGGGGGCGGTGAGCGGTGGAACGGTGGATGGCGGAGCAGTGTGGCGAAGGGTGGCGGTCAGTGGGTGATGGGTGAAAGAAATGCTGACGGTGTCCAAAATCGCAGTGTAGCGGAGAGCGGAGAGGAGTTGGCCAGTGGACGGTTGAAAGGTGGTTGGCGGGGCTGTGTGGAAAAGGGAGGCAGGCAGTGGGGGGGGGGGTGGAGAAGATGCGGGCTGTTTGCGAAGTGGCTGTGGGGCGTTGGGTAGTGGGCGTTGGGTAGTGGGCGTTTGGCTGTGGGGCGTTGGGTAGTGGGCGTTGGATAGTGGGCGTTGGGTAGTGGGCGTTGGGTAGTGGGCGTTGGGTAGTGGGCGTTGGGCAGTGGGGCGTTGAGCAGTGTGGCGTTGAGCAGTGTGGCGGTGGGCAGTGGGACGTTGGGCAGTGGGCGTTGGCTAATGGGCGTTTGGCAGTGGGGCGTTGGGCGGTGAGCGTTGGGCAGTGAGCGTTGGGCAGTGGGGCGTCGGGCAGTGGGGCGTTGGGCAGTGGGGCGTTCGGCTGTGGGGTGTTGGCAGTGAGGCGTTGGGCAGTGAGCGTTGGGCAGTGTGGCGTCGGGCAGTGGGGCGTCGGGCAGTGGGGCTTTGGGCAGTGGGGCGTTCGGCTGTGGGGCGTTGGCAGTGGAACGTTGGGCAGTGGGGCGTTGGACAGTGGGGCGGTGAGCGGAGGGGGAGCCTGGCTAGTGAGCTGTGGGCCGGTGGATGGCGGTGTTTGTGTGGCGAAGAGAGGCAGTGAGTGGGTGGTGGCTGGAAAAAATTGCTGGCAGTGTCCGAAGTTGCAGAGGGGCAGTGTGTGGAGGGGAGGCTGGCTAGTGGGCGGTAGGACAGTGGGTGTTGGGAGCGTGTGGCGTGGGGAGGCCGGCTGCGCGTGGTTGCGGTGGTGGGCGCGCGAGTGCGCCGCGGTCGCCGCTCGTCATGCGTCGCTTCGCGCGTGGACGCGCGCTCGCAAAGCGACGCGCTATGAAATGCGGCCGGTCGCTGCCCGCAGGGCACTGGCGGGATGCGCGCGTCGCTGGGGTGACAGGACAGTTTTAACATCCACGTCCACATTGTACTGGGCGTGATTTTTCAATTACCCTCCATCTTCTCAGTTGATATTTTCCAAACACAACTTGCCTTTCTCTGTTGATGAATTCTTGCAGCCTGAAGGATCACAATATTATTTTTCTTTTTTAAATTGTGGCCGTTTTTTTCTTACTGTCCGTTTATTCGGCCTCTCTGTTGATGCGGGCTTTTGATATCCAAATTGTTATATTTTGTCTTTGGTACTGGGGACTTTATTTTGGCTTTGTGTGTAATATTTCAGTTGTCCTCTTCATTGTATTTACGTTGGATGTTTTGCAATGTTTGGTTGAAGAGCTTTCATATCCTTGAGTTTTAAGGAAATTATCTTTATAGGATTAATTTTTTGGAGAAATATGTTTTATTCAGTAGTAGAAAGGCCTATATTACATTATTTCAAAGAAAAGAATATAAGTAGAAGTAATTGTTGTAGGTTGTTATTCAAATTTAAGCTTTATTAATAAATTAAAGAAAGAAACCCCTTCTGAAAATGTCGATTATTAATTTCCAAAACTTCACTTTGTACTGCAAGTTTTAATGCATATAATGTTTGCCAAAATCTCAGCCTTATTCTACATTGTTATGCGACTTCCCCATCCCTTTGTACCTGTTCACTCCAACCACAGTGCGTTGCAATCCATCCCCCCCAGACCGCTTTGGGCCCACGTCACTCTCTGGAGACTCAAGATTAGCAGATAACAAGCGTATCAATTATGGAATGTAATACGAGTACAGAGAGATGGAGGTGAAAGCAATTCATCTGGCCCACGTCTCGTTAGCGTTATGTCTAATTCACTTCTCAACTACTGTACTATACAAGCTCATTTCCTATTTTTTTTTTTTTGAGAATTATTAAATAATCCTACATTAATTTCCTGTAGCACTTTTAGAAAGTCCATATTCACAAAACAGCTGTATTGCTTTAATTTTTCGGTGCACCCAATGCATCAACTCAGTATTATAGTTTTGCTAAAGAGGCATGAGAAATATTTTAAAAGTAAGTTGTAAAAGGTCGCACTGGTGGTTGTACCCACTTCATGATTTCATTCCTGTGCGACCGTGTTTCCTCTCAAAGCACAGCGCTGAGTCACCAGGAAACATTAAAATCCGTGAGAGGTAGATTAAATTGCTTCAAGGCTTGCTCTGTTATGCATTCCCATCGCTCCTTTTTTCATCCTGTATATTAAAGACGGTATGTCTCCTCGATAACCTCGCCGGCAAAAATCGCACACTGATTGATTTACTTTATAGCTTCGCTTCATTATTGTTGATTTTTTTAGCGTGAAAACGCAAGTTTTGTAAATTTGACTACCTAAATAGTGCAGCCAAAAACGAATATAAGATCATTATGATTCTTTTGTGAATTCGCAAACTGTGTAAGATTAATGCACTAATTGTGATGTGGAAAACAAAAACAAGGTACTATACTTTTAACCCGATAAATAAGATTATATGTCCAAAATAATGGTGAAGAGAATGTAAGTTTGCTGCATTTCCGTAATCATTGTTTACATTTCTGAATAATTCGATCCGACGAATTTCACTAAATTTCTTTAAAATTTTATTTTGAATGACGGGCCCCAACTCGAACAAGATAAGTCGAGTTGTAAGCAAGTCTAGTCGATGAACACTAAATAAGATGAATTGACTCTTTGCTCTTGTTAGAAGACTAGTTCATAAATCACAAGATGGAAATAAGTTTATTTGCACTCATGTAAAATTAAGTTTTCATAAATAAGTCGTCTTATTTACAGAATCCACTGATACAGTCTGTTTAATTATTCAAATAATCATGTTCCTTTACGATTACTCTGGAAAGCAATGTAAGATCTTGGTTTCCCTTGTTCGATCTGACTCACGGCATTAGAAAAACGGAAAAGAAATGACTGTCTTCCTGGGCGAGCATTCTTGTGGTCTTGTCATCGCTCACGCGCCTCTTACTGCCAGTGGAGCTCCAACACTTCTCTCTCAAAGCCTCTGATTTGCCCTCGACTCGTCTATGCTGAGCCTGCTTCCCCGCCATTTCCAGACCGCTTCACAACTTGTCACGCCCCTCAGCCGTGCCCGCCCCTAGTGGATCATTTCTTCAGCAGCCCATCTGACATTCCCCCTAACTGTCTGCCTGCACTCGTTTGCACGCCCCCGCCCCACCCCGCCCCGCCCCGCCCCGCCCCGCCCCGCCCCGCCCCGCCCCGCCCCGCCCCGCTTTCTCACTCCTCGCTCTCCGCCACTTGCCGCCGCCAGCCCCGCCCCCCGCCGCCGCCGCCGCAGCTGTAATCTCTGGTCCCTCATCAATTTAGATTGCGTCGCTATTTTTAGCTGTCGTTATAATCCACTCGGCGGCGGCTTCTGGGCGGCGGCGGCTGCGCGGTGGCAGTGGCGGGGACGGCGGCGGTGCCGGCCTATCGAGAGGGGATTACCTGCCCCCTCCCGTGCATTGGAGTGGCGGGGGGGGGGGGCAGAGAGAGAAGGGGGGCCCATGGGGCGCCGTAAGCCGATTTTTCCCGTCGGCCGCCTCCTCTGGGGAAGTTATCGCATTTCACGCTCGTTAAGCGCCGCTCTCCGGCCTGTGTTTGTGCATCTGCGGTGGGAAGGCGCTGTGCAGGTATTGTTTGGTCAATGAGGAAAAGTATTCTATTACAGTCTTGGCTGACGTTGAAAGAATGTATTGCGCCGTATGGACATTTTATGGCATTGAGTGACGCACAAATGTCTCTGTGCCGACAAGCTTTTGCTGACTGGGGCTTTTTTCTTTCGCATTTTATGTATGCTGCAGAAGGAGTTGCAAATTGCACGGAGTGGCGTCAGTGTGATTTATTGTATTTTGATGAATGCTCTTTTTTGTATTTGGGTTCCTTGTGAGCACTAAAACATCAAAACATACGGTGACCCTTAGTACGGAAAAAATCACCTCAACGTGTTCTTTGTAATATTATTGATTTTACAGTTTCGTCGCAGCATGTGCACCCTTAAAACCTTGAACACATTTCCTGGTTTCGAAGAAAAGTTTATGTAGACTTAGAAGACCATTAATATCATTTGCACACAGCACGTACACAGCAGTTCTGACGGCTGGCTACTTATCTGTGACGATACCTTTCGACGGCCATCGCCACACTACAGTGTATATGTGTACAGTAATACAGTGTACAGTAATATGCACCCCAATTCCATCACGTCACAAATTTTCTTTTTTCTTCATTTACATTTAAAAAATACTTTTTTGTTCGACATAACTTAGACTGTCCTCATTGCTTTGACTCGCTTTAAGCACGACCTTCCAAACGTTATAGAAGAAGAGAAATCGTCAAGAAACTTCTATACAATAATAAAGCATTCTTCTGCTTCGTTTGCACGTGTAATAGGGGAAAAGACTATGATGTGGTTTTACTTTACGGAATGACCCTGCATATTTGCAGAAAATAAAAGTAAGGTCAGCGAATTAGGAAGACGACAATCTTTGACCCCGTGATTCCTTTACGGCAGAACACTGCAATTACCCGTGATTTGGTCCAGAGAATGGGACCAGAATTTGTTTCGAAAGTATCTCATGTGTATCGGGCTTCAGGATAGCTTGTTTCTGTACCTTGGATGAGATACATAAGAAGCGACTGGAATGCATTTCAAATTTCATTGGGTTCGTGTAAGAGGGAAACTTGTTTGGTGGAGAACCGTGAACAGTGAAGGAAAGAAAGAGGAAAGTATCTAGGTATGACGTGAAGTTAGAGAATGTTCTTGGTCTTGTATATTAGATTCTTTTCTTCTTCAAACAATATATAATCTAATGAATTCTTCAGTATACGTTTAGCCTCCAAATGTTATAAGGGATTCACAACAAAAATTAACAATACTTTGGATTATTTCAAATATTACCATATTCGACGCTTTGATTACAACTTGTGTGTAATCGGCTACTATCCCTCTTAAAATTTTCTTTCCAAAACCATTCCAATATAAAATATTTACATTGCAATTGATGAATGGGTTAATGAAGATATGTGAATGAATAATTCCTTGAAAGAATGATTAGGAGTTAGATTTAATAATATACTTTTGCGATTTTATTGCATACTCGAATGTCTGTGGTTGAAAGCTGTCGAAGAAGATATTACAAGAATATATTAATAAGATGTTAACAGCTACACTGACATATTTATCTGAATTACTGATACTATTTTTATTTACACTGTAAGAAGGTTTAGATGCGAATACTGTTCTAAAAACACACTCTAAAAAATGTAGTGCGGTAAAGGCAAACACTCAACAGAAAACCCAAATCGGTGTGCATCTTGAGTATCTTCTTTAACTTGCCGGAATAGTTGCGTCTGCGGCAGGCAGGTCGCGGGGGCGGGGCAGAAGCGGACCGGGAACTTGTGAGCTTGCTTTCGATAGCGTGAAAGCGCGCGAACCCCGCGCTCACAACTTTCAGTGTACGCAACCTCCACTGAATTATTATTCAAGTTGTTCAAACTTTATGAAACTCTTGAGCTTAATCAACAAATATGACCAAACTTCTAGCCTCAAGGCTACGGAATAATGTTGACGCAGCGTAAATGTACGTAGGTCCCGCGAGCGTCCGCCCGCGGCGTTGTGTCGAAACTCAACCGACCGAACTGTTTTATTTCCTGCGACAATAATTCACGATCAGCTTCTCTCATTGATCGCGTCCTGTCAACCATTTTATCGTACAATCATTGTGCTCATATTCATGTCACAACCGAAGCAAATGCACATTTTGAAAAGATACAATGCATGTTAAACACGAAATAAATAGCCTTCCAGTGAAATCAACCTAGACGACATTGCTTGTTTCCCGACTCATTAACATTCTTGGGAAGCAATTTGTTGACACATGCTTGGAAAATATTTTCAATGTTTTACTACAACGTATTGTTAGTTACCTGTGTTTGTTATATGAATTTTTTGGTCCGTACTCTCTACGGTTGTTAGGGCGAAATACTTTCAAGTATTAGGTAACCTTTAATATATATTATTTAAAAAATCAAACATCGATAGAAAAATATTACATTTGTTACATATTCTATTTATCATTTATATCGTGTGTCTGTAAGGTTAAGAGACTGGTTCGAATAATTATTTGGGAGTTTGTGTAAGCTGTTTAGTATAAACCTGACATTGATTTTTGAAACACTTCCATTTGGTTGTGAATGATTTGGAGTTAGGCTTCTTCTTACATTGCTATCTTGCAGATCAGAAGCTTGGAATTTAAACTGTTTTTGATGGTTGTGAGGTGTCTTTCATTTCGCATTCCGTCATATTTGACTTTTGTCTTCTTGCGATCAGTAGGAAAAAGTCATTTTTGTTTTCTAAATTCGTCTATTTGTCTTAGAAAATTTTCAAAGTTAAATAAACAATTAGACGAATCCAGAGTGTACTGCGCCGACTGTCTGCTGCTTTGTTGCATCTCTTGACAAACGAAACCAATAGTAACTATTACACTAATACGATTATTAAAGTAACTATGATAAACACCTATTGTGTTATTTGATTGCCTTCACAACGTCTTACATAAGTATATTTTTAATGTACAGCAGTCTTTTTCGCTTGTCATTGCTGTGTCATAGTTTAACGTACGAGTGCTAGCATTTGAAAATTCTGTTTACTCCCTTGTGGGATAACTGAAGTATCTTCCGGAGGATGTTTACGTGGCTACAGAATTACGTTACATTTTATTTTCGCTCGGAAGGTGCATTACGTGCAGCATCAATTCCTGTGAGAGTCTGCACTTCGGACATATATTCGACCTTCCGGCGCCGCGGATTCCTGTGTTGTGCAGTGTGGCGGCAGAGACTAACGGATTGATGATTGATTGTTAGTGATTCCGGGCGCGTCAACTGCTAATTTCGTTAGTCCCATAAGTGCTGTGCTTAAGTTTCTGCGGTATTTGTCAGTGGTCGTGCCCTGCTGGATGGTGAGATACGGCGCTGACCTACCGTCGAATGAGTTTTTCCCCAACCATGTACCTCCCACAAGCGGGACCCCTCCCCAGACGAAACAAGCTGTAAACTCCCGACCGCTCTCCGGGGAGGTGTGGTAGAGTGTAAGTAAGGGTCAGGATGTGACTAGGAAGAAGAAGGGAAGATTGCGCGCGGTCTGTGGCCCATTTGTTAGAGTACTGCTCCCGTATTTGCTTGATGTTGATCGGTCTGTGGCCCGTTTGTTGGAGTGCTGCTACAGAGAGACGACCGGAAGTGAGGCGGGGCGGAAGAGGTGTTGGTAATGGAGGGGAGGTGCGGGAACGGAGCAGGCGTCGTCGTTGACTGGGCTCTAACGGATGCTGGAGAAGGCAGGATGGGACGGGGTAATGACTGGACAAGAGTAGCGTACAAGGCGGCCACAAGGGAGGAGGTATTGTTTCTTCAGTCATGTGAGAGTTTTTTTGACTCTGAATGATACCAAACCAAATTGGTGGTCTTGGTGAATGATGGACACCTAAAAATGATTAACATTTGTGTCACAAATGGTGTCCAATTTATGTTTGAATCGTTTTACTTACATTTTATTCTTGCCACTTCGCAAACTAGGTTTTTTTTATGAAGGTAGATTTCAGAATAAGTACGCTTTCAAATTTTCTTAACTGTCAGTTTACATCCATTTGATAACTTATTTAACACTTATTTAACATAATCTCCTGTGCTCTTTGATTTAGCATTAATTCACCTTCGTATCAATTTATTCAATTCTTTTTATAATCCTCGGATTGCTCCAATGCTTTAGAACCTGTCAAACAATAGTCTTGAGACCTGAATGAACCACAGAGCAGAAGACGGCGCAGTACTTCTGTTGGCGGCAGCTTGGGTAGAGGAGGGCAGTAGCGGGGAGCTGGTGTCGGCCGGGCACTTTTCCCTGGACGCAGAGGAGCGAAGGACGGCGGGAACCGGGTGGAGGTGCTTGGAGACGACAGTGACTGGGTGTAGTGTGGTGGACGAGTAAAGAATGGTAGTGTTGGTTCGAGGTGGACAGGATTATGGAAGGGATGTGGGCTGAACAAATAGTTGAGGGAGGACGAGGATTGTCTGGAGGTAAGTGGAGCGGAAAGAAGGCGAGAGTGGTGGTGGGGTGGAGATGGTTTTGATTTTTTCGTGTTTCCGGGCGCGTCAACGGCTTTGGTCATTAGTCCGTAAGTGTAGTGCATGTTTTGTTCCCGAGAGATAACGGTGATCTTCCCCCGCTGGATGGTGAGATCCGGCGCCGACCTACCGTCGGCAAGTGGGGTTTCCCTCTAACCAGGACTCTCCCACCAGTGGGGCACCCCCCCGCCGGGCCAAACTCTAAGCTCCCGACTAGTCTCCAGGCACATGTGATTGTGTAGTGCATGTTAGAGTAAGTGTATGAAAGGATGAGGAAAAGACAAGGAAGAGGAAGGAAGTATCGCGCGTGGACCGTTGCCCGTGTGTTATGGTACTGCTCCCGCATTTGCTTGGTGTTGATCGGGAAAACCACGGAAAACAACCGATCAGTGCAGCTGGCAGCTAGAATTCTTCTCCAGACAGCGTCTGAACTCGACCTAACTGACAAGCTAGTGTCTAAAATGCTGCCACCATCATGATGCGAACCTACCTCCCGCTCAAAAGCAAAGCAGTTACATCAGTTTATATCCTGAGCCACCTCTCCTGGTCCGGGCGAGGCCGACATGGTGACGATGGACTTTGAAGAGGAGGGAGCAGAAGCGGGAACTGGAAGGCAGCGTTGTCGCAGAGTAGCGGGTGAACCCGGAGTGGTGGTGGTGGTGGTGGTGGGGTTGGGGTTGGGGCGGGAACGGATGAGGGTTGGGGAGGCGGCGTTGGCTGAGCGCAGAGTAGCGAACGGGGAAGGACGTAGGTGGAGGAAGGAGCGGCGGCGTGGGCGGGGGAGGCGGTGTTGGCGGCGACCGCCCGTCGGGAGCACTGCAGCGGTCGCGACGGAAGTGCGGGCGTCCCGCTGGGATCCCCGCCGCCCCGCGCGGCGCGCTCTCGTCGACTGGGCGCGCGCGCATCGCTCTAGTCTTCCGTGGCGCCGCACCACTCAGTCCCGTCCGGCCTTCACAATGTGCGGCGCGGCACGCGGTCTGCGCGCGCGCGACTGCCGAGCTGGAAGCGGTGGCAGTGGGCGGCGGGGGCGGCGGGGGCGGCGGGGGCGGCGGGGGCGGCGGGGGCGGCGGGGGCGGCGGGGGCGGCGGGGGCGGCGGGGGCGGCGGGGGCGGCGGGGGGGCGGCGGGGGCGGCGGGGGCGGCGGGGGCGGCGGGGGCGGCGGGGGGGGCGGCGGGGGCGGCGGGGGCGGCGGGGGGGCGGCGGGGGCGGCGGGGGCAGGGGGGCGGCGGGGGTGGTGGGGGCGGCGGGGGCGGCGGGGGCGGCGGGGCGGCGGGGGTGGCGGGGGCGGCGGGGGCGGCGGGGACGGCAAGGACGGCGGTTGGCGGCGGGGACGGCGGGGGCGGTGGGGGCGGCGAGGGCGGCGGGCGGAACTGGATGCCTGGCGGGGAGGAAGGGGGCCGTACTGTTGGTGTCCGCCAACAACTGAATATGGGGACTTAATAAAACATTCGGGTGCCCTAGGAACGGAATTTGTGTTGGAGAAAGTTAATTAAATCATTTAAAGAACATGCTTCATACACTGAAAGCGTTTTTCCTTGCCTGCATAATAATTGTAAATGACTTTAAATATTACATAGAATCAATATTTTCTTTTATCTTATCTTTTCTAGAAGCATGTGCAGACAATGTTCTGAATGTTGCTCTATCTAAATCCCTAGATCGCAATTTTTTCCGAACCACGAATATGAAAGATCGATTTGAAATGAATACTTATTAATAAATGTAAATATTATAAATATATTAGCGTGTTTAAAAGCGGTTGTTGGAAACGACCTTACGCAGTTTTTCATGACACTTCGATGTCACGACATGCATGTGTGGATGAAAAATATAAATTTAGAACACAACTTCTCAATGTCTGTTTTGTAATTGTGTTACGTACTATGATCTTCGTGTCGCAACTGTGTTAGCTCCCGTTAACGCCCCCGCGATCATGGGTATTTCTTTTAGCCCCCGCTGCTTTAAACTTACCCCATGTCGCTGTTCGTTCTTCTGACTCATGAGAATTGTCAAATAAACCACGCAAAGAGAAAATATATTGTTCGAATGTTCTGAATGGCTAATCAATCGGCAAACCGCGTTCGCGAATATCTTGTTCTGTATTCTTGAACCACTGATTAATAATAACTAATATCTTCAGCAAGGTTTCACTAATGTTCTAAAGTTGATAACATCGGTGAAATCTGTTTAGAATCTAAACACTCGAGGACACTACTAATTGGGTACTTCACTTTACAAGTGTCTAACTTTAAATCTCTCGACATAATAGTCACTCGGCCATCTCTTTCGAACTCTAGCCAGCGCCTCCCTAAACAAACTTTCCCAGAGAGCAATCCATTACATTACTGAACTGTTTGTTCTCTTTCGAGTTGACACACTCCTACCAAGTTCTATTTTCATTTGATAACAAATTGGTTTGTGCATCATAATAATGTTACCGCAGTAATGTTACTATGGTAATGATAAATAAATTGACAGTATTTGAAAGTAATTTGCTGAATAGTTACCACAAAAATATTTAAATAATTTTACAATAATCTTGCATTATTACAAACATTGTGTCCTTTAAAAATGACGTCAATCGGATAAACCGGGAAATGTCAAAATATAATGTAGGGGAATATTTTAGCATTTGTGTAGATGAGAATATATGCGAATGTTTAGATTAAATTTTTTTAGTTCTGGCTTAAATTAATTCACACCATTAAATTAATTAACAATTTCTTCAGTTTTTTCAACTTAAATTTTCACTTCCTAACTATAAAACAAATATTTTTTTAAATATATTAATTTACTACCATCTGTGTACTTCTTACAATACTTGTAAAAGCATTGTTTTTACTATTACTTTTTATTAACATTAATTTTTGTTCAACAATTTTCCCATTTTCCGAATCACCCGAAATAGGTCGATTTTCGAAGAATGTAAAGCAGTAAATACAACGCTAACAAAAAGGTAAACATTGAAATTTTATATAAGACAATTTTTTCTCATTTATCAATCAAAATGTCTACGTTTTTTCTTTCTTCTCGTCATTAAATTAAAATACATAAAAGTACCTTTGTGAAATTGAAATTCCGACCTCGTATTAAAAAGTTTTATTCACTGTGATCCTATTCGTTTCTTTTGCACATTCTTTCTAAATTGACTTTGTGCGCCTGTTTAATCAAATGTTTGCACTCTGTACTAATTTGTATTCAATATTCATATATGCAATGCATTTTCTTGATCTATTTGTGTATTGTTCAAACTGGATTTTCGTATTGCGAAGCCTTACTACTCTTGCGTAAACGGAATAACATATTCAAATTTGCATGCTAACCGCATAACATTAATTAACTAACCACTCAATTTTCAAGTGGTCACTGTAATTTTCGATTTATCTTTCACTTATTTTATATTCATTTCGTCCTTCTACAATTTGGCAGCGACATCAGTTGGACTTGTCTTATCACCCGATTCCATTCCGATCCAGGCAGTTCCCTGGTTAGACAACTCTTGCCGCCGGACCGCAGTCCGTGCATCTCCTCCCTTCTCACCGTCCTCGCCACGACCTTTCGCCGCCCCCCGCTCCAGCCGAAATTTGTTACTGATCTCTCAACACAAGCTGTCACTGCCCCCACCACACCCACTGCTGTACGCTCGCCCCTTGCCACCGCCGCACACGCTCGGCAAGTACCACTGCCATCGCCACCGTTCTCGCCAGCGACTTCGCCACCGCCACCGCCCCCGTCCCCGCGCTCGCCACCGCCAATGCCGCCTTCAACGCCCCAGCGCCTCCCACCACCACCGCCACCATCACCTTGATCGCTCCCGCCCCCGATGTCGCCACCGTCCCCGCTACAGACCCTGCTCCCGCCTCCGCCCCTGCTCACGCCCCTGCCACCGTCCCCGCGACCGTCTCTGCGACCGTCCCCACGACCGTCCCCACAACCGTCCCCAGCACCGACCTCAGCACCGTCCCCAGCACCGTTCCCATCACCGTCACCACCGTCCCCACCACCGTCCCTACCACCGTCCCCACCACCGTCCCCGTACCCATCCCTGACATCCGTCCCCTTCCCCGTCACAGTTCCCGCCACCGTCCTTGCCTCCGTTCCCGCTCCCGCTTCACCACCAACACCGTCACCGTCCCCGTCCTCGTCCCCGTCCCCGTCCCCGTCCCCGTCCCCGTCCCCGTCCCCGTCAGCGTCCCCGTCAGCGTCCCCGTCAGCGTCCCCGTCAGCGTCCCCGTCAGCGTCCCCGTCAGCGTCCCCGTCAGCGTCCCCGCCACCGTCCCCGCCACCGTCCCCGCCACCGTCCCCGCTACCGTCCCCGCCACCGTCCCCGCCACCGTCCCCGCTACCGTCCCCGCTACCGTCCCCGCCACCGTCCCCGCCACCGTCCCCGCCACCGTCCCCGCCACCGTCCCCGCCACCGTCCCCGCCACCGTCCCCGCCACCGTCCCCGCCACCGCCGCTGCCACCGCTGCCGCCGCCGCTGCCGCCGCCGCCGCCGCCGCCGCCGCCGCCGCCGCCGCTGCTGAGTCCTGGGCGCCAGCATTGTGTGGTCCGGAAACGCTGCCTGGCAGCGGTGGCGGGGGCGGCGGCGGCGCGCGCCGGGCGGGCGACGTTCCGTCCATCTCGGCTGGCGGCTGCGCTTATCTGTCTGCAGGGCGGGCGCGGTGGGGGGGCGGGGGACGGCGCTGCGCACTTCATCATTCGCGCGCCGGCCTTCCTTCCTGCGCCCTCGCCCCGGCCCGCGCCCGCGCCCACGCGCCTACGGTGCGCCCTGCGACCAGCACACGTCGCCCCCGACTCATCCGCCCGCCCATCCGCCCCTCGCGCACGTGGTCCCGCGCTCGTCAAGCCAGAGCTGCGGCGCCTCGCACGTCTCTAAACCAGCTGCCGTTGACGCCCACCCTCTCTCGGCTCTCCGCACAGTTGACGCTCTCGCTTTCCTTCGGCGCGGATATCATCTCCTTTCCGACATCAGCGATCTTCCTATCTTCTTTGTCTCGTGCATTTTTCTGACTCATCAAGTTCCTTCGATCTTAGTTTTCTTAACATTCCCTCTCCTATCTTCTTTCTCTTACCTGTTTTGTTTCAGTGTGTTCTGAATTCTTCTAACAAATTCTAGCTTACTGTCACTACCAGCGAGTAACTTCTAGGATTACCCTATATAAAATTACGAATTCTTTCTTTGTGAACTTTCTTCCTTTCTTTCTGAAGAGCTTCCTTTTCAAATTCCATAACTCTACAGTTTTCCAACACTGGGGTGAATGAAAACTGTTTCCAATAAATGGGATAATGTCTATTTTCTAAAGATTTAAAAGTTCTGGATATTCTCATGGCCAAGCTAATCTTACAGTAAACTGGAAACTTTCCCAATAACACATCCGGTGTTTCGTTGCTTATTTTTAAATCGGGAGCGTTCTCCATTTCTTTTATAATTCTCATGCTACTTTTTCCTTCCAAGACTCGTTTCACTTTCCCTTTCGAGCAGTTTCAACATACGTAGTGCCCAGCCTCCCACTAGGGCTATTCTTGTCGCGCGTTTCTGCCATCTCTGCCCGTCTGGGCCGCTTTTCGTCGTCCCCACCTCGGCGACCGCTCCACCACATCCGTCACGTCATCCGACATCTCCACAAAGCTCGGCGGGCGCGCCAGTTGCAACACGCGGCCTCTCCTCCGCTGCCGCCGCCGCCGCCGCCGCCGCCGCTGTCGCCCGACAGATAGCGCTGTCGCGTTCTGCGAATTAAGGGTGATTCACGTGGCGTCCGCTGCCGCGCCACCGCCTCGCGCCGGCGGGGGCGGCGTAGTACACTGGGCCGCGAAGGGTCGAAAAGGCGCTCGTATTAAGGTGGCTCCAAACTTGCGGCATTCGCCGAGCAGCGAGCTAGCGCTCGCCCAGTCCCAAGCAGCTGACGTGTTCGGCGAATGTTCGCTCCCTTTGATGTGTCCGAAAGACCGACACGCGGTGGGCAGGGCGAGCATTGAATGTTCATCACTCGGCAAATAGAAAGCAACTCATCCTCACTACTCGGGATTCGGCAAGCAGTTGCTCGCTGCTCGCCGAATAACGAATGTGTGGAGCCGCCTTTACACGCCCACGATTTCTTGAGCCCCGAATTACCTACGCCCACTCCTTTATCAATATAAGTTGAATTCAGAAAACGACAGCATTGAGCTTTGTTGAGAAAATCTGATAACTGGAAATGTTCGCCCCCGTGTAATAGAATCTATTTTCAATGAAAAAATGTTTCCTCAGATTTAATGCATATTCCTGACGGCAAAATTATCAAACTCCGCAAAACTACCGCATCGAGCGAAGTGAGGGCTCAAAAAAAGGGGGAATACTATACTTCGATTTAAACACAGAGTCCTTTGTCGTAAAGCAGTTGTTACAGTGTCATCCAATCAGTAGCTTGAACATCTCTTCGGTGACGTCACTATGGTGATGTTTAAACGCCCGATTGGATAACACCGTAACAGCTGATGACCTGTCAAAGGACACTATGAATACATTGAAGTGTAGACAAAGTCGAGGGGAAACCTGCGGTCGAGATGCACAGGGTGTTCTATATCAGCTTACTGATTCACCGACTCTGAACGATGGATTAGCTTTACCTTGCGCGTTGTGACTTGGAATTTCATAACATTTCAATACTTATTACTTATTTTCGTCGCAGGTACTTGATGACTTTTGTCAAAAGTATCAACAGTTGTTTGTGACGTGTGCTGGAGCAACAAAACCTATTATTTATTGGCTGAAAGCAAAAGGGACATCTTAATATTTGTTGTGAAATACTAAGTGATATAAGTGCCATTGTAAAAGAAATTGAAATTATTTAAAAAATAATGCTTGTAAAAATCATACAATACCAATCAATTGGAAAGTTGCACTTTGTGGGACGGGTACTGCAAGGAAATGAAACACTGGGTACCGCGTAGTAAACAAAACGCTGCAGTGACATGATTCAACACGGCAACTATCCCGCAAATTGGCACTGATCCGAAGAGAATATAATTGCAAATTTCCACGAACTCCCAAAAAAATATAATTGCAAGTTCCTTCGTAAGGCGAGAAAGTAAAAATAAATGAACCCAACGCTAACGAAAATGTCTTCTAGTTCAATATCTCACTCCAACACTGAAGATTCACTTTCTGCACGAAGTTGCATAAATATCTCCATTAGTTTTAAGTTGTTTTCCTTACACATGCACTACACTACCACACATTATTATTATTATTATTATTATTATTATTATTATTATTATTATTATTATTATTATTATTATTCCCAACTTGTTTTACAGAGATAATGTACATTGTTGTTTCTTGGAATTACTAACCATCGATAACCAGTTGGGATAGTTAGCAATACTGAATTTATAATGTATTATCTATTTCTTCATAGTATTTTTTGTGTGGCGTGTTTTTTAACAATATTCTTATTTTTTAACATTTACAATATAAGTTTTTGTGAACATACAAAATAAAAAATTTAGCTTTAATTCATACAAGAAGTGAAAATTTACAGAGATGCAACATGCCAGGAGACCGGTCGGGAGCTTAGAGCATGTCCCGGTTGGGGCGGTGCCCCGCTGGTGGGTGAGTCCTGGTTAGGGCGAAACCCCGCTAACCGACGGTGTGTCGGCGCAGGATCTCGCCATCCAGCGGGGAAAATCATCGCCCGAGGGAAAACATGCCCTACACTTACGGGAATAATGACCTAAGCTGTTGACGCGCCCGTAATCACTAATAATCAACCAGCCTTACACATGTATGCTATTGGATATTTGCTAATTGCAGTGTTGGGACTCACGAAATTTTGTTTTGGCCACTTGTTTCCCTTTGGGATCACTGGGTGCTGCTGATTTGGATCTTCCGCGAGAGAATAGATGACGCCATGCGGCGCGTCGGGGCCCTAGTTTTGTTGTAGTGTATTGTTAGCCTTGTTACGAGGTCGTTTAATTTTAAGACCGTGTCATACGACATGAGATATAATATTCTGAAACTCCGAGTGTCCGACGGACTGACACAAAGATCTAGGAAGAATATTTTCAGTTGAATCTCAAGTTAGCGTGCTGTGTCTCTTCATTGTGAGCGACGTTGCACGAACAATAGTAAACAATACTATGTAGAATAATGTATGAAGCACAATGTTCATACGTTGTTGACGCACATGACACAATGGAGTTGGTTTCACATTACATTACGCCAGTCACATGGACAGGCAAATTTAGACAATTGTTTTTCAGGGAAATGTTCATTTTGACGAATGAAATATGGAAAGGGTTATACCCTGTAACACTCTTTACACTTAGCTTAATAATGTTAAACAATAAAAACGATGATAATCATTTAACATTAATGATGAATTATTAATTAAACTTGTAGTTCATATACATGGTGACTTAAAAATATTGGAAAAAGTGTGTGTATCTTTGTACTGTGTTAACAACCCATCTAAAACTGTTTTTGGTTTCTCCTGAACTTTTTATGCAGTTGTAATTAAAAGTGTATACAGGTCAAACCCGCTGTTGAAATATTCCGAGATGGTGATACATTAGTGAACGTAAGATATCCAACAGAGTGAAACAATTTCACCTTTCAACATTTACATATGCGACATATATTTGGCAATTGGGTTATTTTGTTACACTACCTGAAATATTTCTGCGAGTAAACAGAGAAAGAAATGTGAACACGATTTCAGTGAGAGGAGACATCAGTAAATAACTAACATCACAAATAATAATTTTCCTCCCTTCATTGTAGTTATTTGGATGGTGTTTTTCCTCGGACCGTTTCGAGAACTGCGGTTACTTCTTTTCGTATAGTGCCGAAGCATGACTCAGCAACATAGATCATGTCGTCATGTATGTAAATTTTATGCGAAAGAGATACCAGATGCAATGGAACTAAGATCAAATATGGTGGACGTAATGTACATTATCCTTAATGAAAACAGGATATTTCACTCTGTAGACATTAGTTTGAACTGATTTTAAGACATTGTTGAAAAACATACTTCGATATTTTCAAGCGTTTATGTATTTATTTTTTATTATTTATAAAGTTTCATTTACTACTTCAATTAGATGGAATAACTTATTTTATGAAAAGCAACATGTATATTATGGACAAGAACGAATTAGCAATTTTTACTCTCTCGCTATGGAGCACAGAGAAAGTTATGTAATGCTGCGCGAAAAAACAGCGAATTTTCAGCTTAAAATCTCTTATTACAGGGCCCTGGTAACTAAAAAGAGTATAAATCCAGTAACCTAAATCTAGAAAAAAACTATAACAGGTGATATAGCCAGAATCCGTGTTTTGTGGGTCCTTGATAGCGAAAATCGATTGACGGCAAAACGTCTGTCTGTCCGTCTGTGAACAACCCTTGCAGCTAAACCGTTCAGGCAATTTCCTCCAAAATTGATATTTTCCTATCGATCTCGCTAATGTCTCTCACTGCCCCTTGAATTTGAAACCGATATTTTAATTTTGGAGGGTACTTGACATGAATCCTCAGGGGCATTTTCAAACTATTAAAAAATGGCTCCATTCTTTTTGATTAAATTTTATTTTTGGATAGTATAAAGGGCGTTTAAGATAGAGGCAGTTCGTTATGTTTGTTAAAAACCCTAATTTCTCGAAAATAGCAAAAGTTTAAACTTTTTTCGGCGTCTTCTTACAACTACAATTACGAAGATAGAGATATTTTCGTTAATGAAATCTGTTCCTTAAAGAGAGATTTTTGAAATATGATCATGTATAATTTTTTAAAACTTTGAGTACTTTTCACGTAATTTTGCATGAAAATACGGGCGTGAAAGTACGTGCTGATTTAGCACCACTAGTTTAAATGTTGAAACTAATTTATTCGAAATATAATAAAATTTTATTCTTGTTTTTCTTTCTTTTCCATCCTTCAACCATGTATGCCGCACGCATGGCATCAAAACTATGGAACTAGTTTCATTTTCATGTTCAGTTAAATCCGTCGGGTGAAACAAACTTGCTGCAAACTACTGCGTATTCATCCCGGACTTCTTTGCACTCGATTCGGGTGCAGTTGTGTCGGGAGTTATTGAACCAAACAAAAGACGATTAAGTTCAGGGTGCCGTTAAGAATATTTTCTATGGAATATTTTTTCTGGTTTTCACTCATTCTGTACATTAGTGTTGATAAGTTTCACATAAACATTCAACCCCAGATTAAAACATTTATATCGCATTTAGTGATTAAAATGTGATTGCGGCAGTAAATCATTTATAATTTTTGCCTTCCAATAATAATAATAATAATAATAATAATAATAATAATAATAATAATAATAATAATAATAATCTCACAGCATATACGTCATAATGAAAATTAACTTTTCCATTCGTTTTTTTTTTTTGAGTTTTTTGAGTGAGTTTCGTCGCATTTCAATTGTGGCTTATTCTTAGGAAATTCTTCCATCCATCTCTACCTTTGGTTAAACTAATCTGAAAGAATTACATTTTATTATGCGTCATGGGATGCTTTTCTAAGAATGGAACTTTAATACAGGAAGTATGGAGAGTATCGTCATACTCAGTTGTTCATGTATTTGATACTGCATTCGCAGATGAAATGAAAAGTGATGATCCTTATCACGTCAAATTAAGGCCATTTTAATTTGGTTCTTGAAAATGTCAAAAAACGTTGTGCCGAGTTTATTACTCCACGCCTCATTTCTCTCTTATTTATCATCGTAATCGCTTATGTCCTAATCGCGCCGTAGCTTTATCACTAATGGAAAACATTTGTGCATAATTTCTTTTACAATGTTAACATGTTGTATTAAGTTAATACGAGATTGAAATTACGTACCTGCAGCATTCTTTTTTATTACATTTAAAATAATGTAAATAAGCCTATAATAACATATGATGTTTAATAGTGATAGGGTTAAAAGTAATAGGAAAAATATAAATAAATAATTTATTCACCTTAGGCAATATTGTACAAGTAAACTATTAGAGGTATTGCCAGAAGAAAAGTATAAGTATCTATAGCATTGAGATAGTATTTTACGTTTCTACTAATAAATTTACTTGATGAAGGAAACAAAAAGATCCATTTAATATTTATTGGGACTGATGATTCTACGGCATACACAGTAGATTCGAATAAGGTAACTTACTGAAATATTAAATCAAAACGATTTCAATTTCAGAAATTAAAGAAAACATTTATTGGTAATAACAAACAATTTTTTCACAATACTGTTTGCAAACTGAAGAGGACAAACAACATTTAATTACTCCCACCTTGGTTCACCTTCTTTCAAATAACCAAACGTTCTTTCTTTATGTTCTGTTCCATATAAAATCTCGCAAATATTGTTGTCCATTTACTTTTCCATAACATTGTCCTCAATCAAATATTCCACCAATATCACACTGCATTTCTTACATCCAAATTCTTCACCGATTTACATCATCGTACCTGAAAACTATCAATCATTTACTCCCTCATTCCAGAACTTCCACTTTCTCTGTTGATTCAGCCCTGCTTAAGTCGACCGCCTCCAAGAGAACGAAAACATTGCTACGATAAACTGCGTTTTTATACCAGTAGGCCGTGCATACACATCATCTTGGTATACAACTATCAACATATCAACAACTCTATCAATCAAACATGGACGCAATATCACTTCTAATTTCGACTAGTTGCAATATATTTTATTGTACTCGTATTATTTTTAATGTACTGGGCCAGGATAATAATGTAATAACATATTTTCCTAACGTAAATCTGTGAAGTCGAATCAAATATATATTCACGTTTCATATCGGTTAGTGCCAAAGAAACGTCGACTTTTTAGTACATATTTTACCCATGTATTTACATATTTTACGCAAAAGAACATATTTTTACATATTACTGCAATTTTTTTACTTAATTATTCATTTTTCCTACATGTGTTTGATAAGGAATGTCCCAGACAAACATTTCAGCATTGTCAAACATTTTTCTGTAGCCACTTCTCTAAAATGCCGCTATTACATGACGTTGAAATAAGTCAGTCTATAAATACCGACTGTTTTGCAAATAAAAGGGCAAGGCAATGAAGCAAACTATAGCTTCCTGTGTGTTAGATTTCAGCGCGAGTAACACAGAGAACAGAAAGGAAGTTTGGTTTGTGAAAATGATACATTTAGCAGGTGATACCGCGCAGCCACCTCGCATCATTCAGGGGTCTCCCTTGACCTTGATACCCTTTACCAGAAACTACACGCACCAGCTCAAGAGGCACCGTTCTTGTGGTTACGGAGATCGCTGTAAATAATAGGACTAGGAGGAGAATATTGTTTAATTTTGGTGTTTTTGCAAATGAAACAGAAGAATATACTCCAAGATAAAAGTACTTTAATAAAATAGAATTGAAATAACGATAATTAATGTTACATATTTCTAACTTTTTAGTACATATTTCTGTATATTATATATATATATATATATATATATATATATATATATATATATATATATATATATATATATATATATATATTCCTCTTTTTAGTACATAATCATCCGGACCCTAATAATGTTAGTATTTATTTATTTACACTTTCAATATTCCTTTCATTGTATCAAATTTTGGAGTTGTTCTTGTATTATTCTTTATTGTATTATATTCAGAATATTTTTAAAGGATTATTGCAGTTGTAACTTTCGTCCGGACAACAGTCCACTTGCAAGCAATTTTTTTCCCTCGCGTATGGCCCATCTTGGACCACCCATGCAGGACATGCACTTGCACGGGCTCGGTATCATTTTATCACGTTGCAAGTCTTGCATGTAACTAATCACGGGGATCACGTTAGGCTAAATCCGATTTTTATACCCCAGGGTTGTTAGTCCTGGGGGGATGAAAGATGGAATGATGATGATAATAATAATAATAATAATAATAATGATAATAATAATAATAATAATAATAATAATAATAATAATAATAATAATAATAATAATAATAATAATAATAATAATAATAATAATGAAGGATGAATGGACGGCACACCCAAACACACATGCACAAACACCTATGCCCGAGGCAGGACTCTAACTCGCGACCCTTCCGCCTGAGATCGCCACTGCCCTACTGCCTTAGCGATCTTGGCTATCCGGACTGGCATGATGATGATGATTATCGTGATTATCATTATCATCATCATCATTATTATTATTATTATTATTATTATTATTATTATTATTACTATTACTATTATTATTATATCAGCTTTCATTCCCAAGGTTTCCCACTATCAAATGCACTTCATCAAGGAAACGTGATCGACAGAACGGAAACCGCGCGGCGCAGCCCTCTCCGCCACGCCGGCAGCGTCGCTGAAAGCGCTGCTGACATTTGGGGCCTATTTTGTGGCCGCTTGCGGCACACGTGTTGTGACAATTGTTTTTGTGGCCGTTATTTCATTATTCATGAAACGTTGCTTTTCAACCCGACGAGAGCGATATTTGTGATGGCCACGTCGGTTGCCGTGGGGGAGCGGTCGTGGTGAGAGGTGGTGGGGGAGGGGGAGGGAGCGAGGGAGATGGCTCCGTGCCTCTGCACATGTCGTCAAACATTTGGGCTTCGAATCGGCGGTTTATGGTTTGTGTTGTGGCGAGGGCGGATGTAAATTATGTTCAAATAAAACACAACAACGGAAAGAATCGCTCCCCGCCGCGACCGCGGAACACGTGGCCTCGACCTTCGGAGCGGCCGGGCAATGGGGAGAGCAAATGTAATATTATTATTTTCCCTGTTAAAGGGAATGTTTTTGTTGCATTTTTGGAAAGGGTATTTATTTGCTGTGTAAATATTATACAAAAATACCGCCAAGCATATTTGTATTTGAAAGAATCATGTTCATATTTTCCTTACATTTTTTGTTACGATAATCATTGGTGAATACAGTTAAAATACGCATGTTTCTAAAAATGCACTTCGATTTTCTTGATATTTGTGTGCTATTTTATGATGGAATATATATATATACGTATAATTAATGTTTGATATTTTGTGTCACTGTCGCCTTGAAAAGATCTTCACGGTTGGTCAATGGGGATAATGATGGTTTATTTGGAATCTCATGTGGATTGTGACTTTTTTTTTTTAGATTAAATGTGCAAAATTTCATTCTTTAAGATAGAAATATAACTGTAGGTTTGCATGAAAAATAAACAATCAAAACAATATTTCTATAATAGAACATAATAATTATATGAAAAAGTTTCTTAAAGTTTGTTCGACAAAATACTCATTCAAAATCTTTCAGTGTAACTCCTTTGAAATCCGTTTCGTCATTCACGAGATTAGCTTGTACAAATTGGGAGACAGAAGTTGAAAAGACATTTGAGTGGATATCTATATCATGAGTTTACAAACATATAATTATTTTAAAATCGCAGACAGACAATTAAATATTTCCATTTATTCACTTCTACCTATTACATGCTTAAGATATAGTCGTATTGTTCACGGAAACTGGTAAATAAATTAATATACAAAATGAAATACATATACCATTTAGTCGATAAATTTCATTCATTTGGAAAAAATAAATAAATAAGTGTACTACATAGCATTTTCAGACGAATGTCTTTGGTATGCAACATTAGTTTCCCTGTAATCCATGTAGCGAAACCAACCTGACCTTTACTGAAGCTAATTTTATAATCTGAATGCTGTGTTGCCTGCGGTCATTGGCAGCCTATTGAAAGGATTGTGCGGATTTGCAAATGTTTTTGTGGAATTGCGTATTTGTTAATTGTTTCTCCTCTCGGGGCCTGATCTCTGAAAGCAGCGGCAATTTGAATGGTTGTCGGGATAATCGAAATGTACTATATTATAGTCCTAATTATAATCAAAATTCAAGCAACAAAGTGGCCCCGTGAAATTAATTCTTCCTAATTACTTAATATTTTAAGTGTTCACCCTCGAAATCAATCAATCTCGACTTACCTTTGTAATTTACACACATAATTGAATTCTCATAAATTCATATCAAACAAATTGAATCGGTTATTTGAAAAGGGAAATAATATACGAAAAGGGACTTAATAATATCCACAGTTGGCATCTGGGACATTTATGTTCTACATAAAAGTTGGAGAAGTAGTCGTTATTGATTGCTACTCTGTAACTTAAAATTTGCGTTTATGTAATGTACAGAACAATTTGATAGCCTAGACAATTATTTCCTTTATAAAATAATTATGAAAATATTTTGAAAAAAGAAATCTTATCTTATCGTCTCCTATATTATTTCAGTAGTATACATAGTTTTTGTGGCTCTCACACAGAACTAATATTTGTAAATGAGGTCTCTAAAGAAACAGAATTTCACAGAGATGTGATGAATTGCACTTTGACTCTAAACAAATGAAGGATTTGTTTAAAAAAACGCATCTAAATAGTCTTGTAAAACGCAACCCGCAACGTTTTCTTTATTTTTGAATCTATATTTTGTATAACTCCTGAACGAAGCGTTCTAGAGTCTTAAAAATAAAACTTTGAGGTCACGAGCATCAAAGAAACGTTCTGCACAAGATGAGATCTTGAACATTCTATTACATTTTTGCTGGTTTCACGCTCCTATATTCTATCCTACCTGTTCAGAATTTGCAACTGTATGTAAAATTAAACTAATTACTTGATATTCTACCCGATTTAATTACACGGGTGTACCTCTCTGCTCGTTAATAACGTCAAATAAAAATAGTGCGTATTGAGAAGAGTGTATTATATTACCATCAATTACTAGGAGACAAATAGAACAAGTGACAAGAGGGTTTCCAAGAAAAATATATATTACAGTCTTAATATGGAAATGGAAAAATAGGGAAGAGGGTGGATTCATTCGAGAGTTCTCGCACAGATACGATACTTTTTTCTTTCTTTATTTTGGAACTTATGAATGAATAGAATCATAGAATAAATATTTAATTATGTGATTTAGCATGTGGTGGTATGTAGATATGAAAAATACTCTTACTAAATTAATAATATAATCATCGATTTTCTCTTGGGTCTGTGGCAGTGTCAAACTTTCTGGTAGAAAGGGAGATATTCGTGTGGAATGTACTCGTATTTTATAATTTTTTGATCTTCGGTTATTTTCTTTCTGTTGATTGGGACACCAGCTGATCCAGACACTTTTTTGAAAGGCAATTGTCTGTCCTTTTGCCAACTTGAATGAGTATTTGATAAGCCCATGAATATAAGCATTCACGTGCCACGAGGTAACCTAACTATTCTCTATCATATGTTTACTGGTTGCTTGAAAAGACTCACTCCAGGATCACATTGAGGACTGCCAGGACGAGCAAGAGACTTGTGTTCTTAAAATAGTTCGATCTCCAGGTTTTGAGGTCTATCATATTGTCAGTGTCTATTACTCTAGTCATGAAGCATTTAGGCGTTTCCTGGCAGATGGCATTATTTTTTCTATGTGTTTTTTCTATCAGGAACTAGTCCTGGACATCTTTCTGTTTTCCGATCATTGTTAGTTGACAATAGAATAGATATTTTAAAATGGACAAGTTTCACTTTTACATTTATCTATAGCATCAAGAATAAGAAAGACAGTCTATAACTGAACTCTTAAAATCATCGATTCTATTCAGCAGCTGATTCTGGCTGGACAAGTGGAGACGCAAGCTCGGCTCAAGTGGTAGCGTGTTCGAGCGTGCGGAGATATCGTTGTTTCCAATGGTTGCGGCATGATGGGCTTTTCCCCCTGTTCGCGTCACTTTCCAAGATTCCTCCTTCCTTAGGTCGTCCGGGTGCAGTAGGAGCATACGGAGGCACTACCTTTGATATATCCACAGTCCCCCTGTACTTAAATCAAACTATGATAATCTTTGATTAATTACAATCCTCTTATGAAATCTAGACAATGGGGATGGTTGCTACCAGAGGCGCACTGTACGGGGTTACGAGCTATAGAAGTGCCTATAATATACGTCGAATGGGAATAAAGTATCCTGTGCAATGAGACCTACGTAAGATATTACAAACTAGCTTACCTATATCGCATATTAAACCCCTCTCACTTCCCTATTTTTCCATTTCCATATTAAGCCTGTAATATATCTTTTTCTTCAATACATTCTTATCCTCCGTTAATTGTTTTACATGTCTCCTTGTAATTGATAACAATACAGCACACCCTTGACAATACAAACTATTCTTATATATGTTATTACCGAGAAGAGAGGTACACCCGTGTGATTCAATCAGGTATAATATCAAGTAATTAGTTTAATTTCACATACAGTTGCAGATTCTACTGGCTCGGAAGAGGTGGTGTAAAATCGAGAAGGGTCGAACCAGCAAAAATGTAACAAAATGTTCAAGAAAATCTCATTTTGTAGATTACAATGTAAAACGTTTCTTGGACGTATGTGACCTCAAAAGTTTAGTTTTTATGGCTCTGAAGCGCTTACTTTTGGAGTTATTTACTGATGTAGATTCAAAAATTCGGCTGAGTGTTGTGAGTTGCATTTGACATGAATATTTAGATGCATTATTTTAAACAAATCTTTCATATTTTTAAAGTCAAAGTGCAATTCGTCACGTCTCCGTGAAATTCTCTTTCTTTAGAGACCTCATTTATAAAGATTGATGGCGTGTAAGAGCTGCAAAAGGTATGTATACTACTGAAATAATGTAGGTGACGATAAGTCTGGTGCAAAGACAAGCGGAAGGAAAGCCAATCTGTAACCTGCTCTCGTTCCTCTCTGCGGGAGGAGTCTCGCGTATGACTTAGACGATCTTTGATTTATGTATATTCGCTAAGAACTGAATCCAATGTACAGAGAAGAATTATAAACCTGCAGGCATTTTCTTGAGCTTCAGAAACCGGTCGATTACTCGTGGCTAGCGGACATGATTAGGCAAAGGTGACACGTACACGATAAATATGGGCCCGCTTGCTGCGTTGGTGTGAGATATTGAAATCAGACACATACAGCAGCGACAGCCTGGAAGGTGGTTGAAAAAAGTAAACGACTACATAGGAAAGTGTTTAAAATCGTAAGGCATCTTTCGTAGACACGAAGTATACCTTAGAATGATATGAAAAAGCGACTAATTTGGTGATACAAGATGAACGCACGCTTAAATTATGAATCCCATAATATTCACTCAAGTAATATAACAAGTATTGTTTAATTTATTAACTTCTCTAGTCATGTGTTATAAAATCTATAGGAAAACTAGTTATACTACCCGTATTGAAATTGTGAAGCGGGTACATAATATTCGCTTATGCAATGAAAAGAGAATTTGATATATTCACTCAAAGAATATATGAAAAATTAGTATTGATAATAATTCTGGAGGAAGTTTCTGTTCTGGCTGCATAAGAAACTTATTGTTAAAACAGTGTTGTCTACTATGTAGAACTAATTCATAAATTGTTGTTAATGTAGATTTCACACTCTACTAGGTCGCTTCTAAGTAATTGAACGTTGATGGATGAAAAGGATATTGTGGGCTACGTGGTTGCTTATCTTTTCTCTCCAATCTCTGGTGACAATAATTCATCATTGATGTACAATTTATGATTCAGCTAAGTATTGTAAAATATTTGACCTTACCAGCGATATCAACGACTTTTTTCTATTTAAAACCAATTAATTGCTGCAAAGTGAACAGTTTCGAGACACACCTCTTCTCGCGCGCACTGGTAAGGCAATGACGGTGGGTGCCTTTCCATCCAATTACGGCGAAACAACACCCCGTCCGTGGGAAGAGGGGCAGGAACGACTCGCCAGGCAGGCCGGGGGGCGACGGGCAGGCCGAGGGCGCTGGCGTCGTCGGCGGGGCCCTCGTCGGGAGATTCCGCCCGCGGTTTCTCAACATGCAAATGAGCGATGACAAGGGCGGGGGCAGGGGAGTTGAGGGGGTTGACAGAGGGGAGGGGGCGGGGTCCGCTGCGCCAAAGCAGTCTGTCTTGCGCAGCGAGCGGAACGACACCGAGCAGAGGGTAAGTTTGGTAACTTGGAAGTTGACCGTAATTTCGACGGCGGCAGAAGCGGCAGCAGCAGTAGCGAAGGCGGGAGCGGCGACCGAAGAGAAGCACTAACGTAGCTATTGTGACGAGCATTGTGTGTAACGTGAAGGCACGCAAATTTTGAAATACGACTTTGCCGCTGGGCTGTGTAGGTCCCATCACTGGAACGAAAGAACCTCATTTCACGGTTTGTACGTTCAAGATTTTGTAGGCTTTGCCATAGTTAAGTACCGTGTGGTAGTTAGTGTCATAGTGAAGTACTACAAGTGGTTGGGAAGGACTTCCTCTCGGATATTTCTTTGTCAATTCGGTATTACTAAGAGTAAAAAACGTGAAAACGGGGTTCCAAAAACATTACTGATAGGAAAACGACTGCGATCTGACTAAAACGAATTAATCGCTGCAAATGCAAAATTTTACATGCATTATTTCTCTTACGCACTTACAGAGTAAATCAATGATGGTTGGTTCCATACCAACCAATTAAAGCGAAATAACAATCGGTCTGTCACAGAAGAATTTGTAAAAATAAAAGCCGCGTGGTAGTCCAGAGAACAGATATCCAGTAATTGCGATTTAGTTAGGCCTCACTCCAGGTATGAGATATCGAGTGTAAATGAGATTTCATATGATCGTCCTAATTTTTAGTGAAGTTTAAATCCATCATCACTAGATTGTTAGAGTACAACTTACTTTGGAAAGAGCAATATAGTTTGCGGTCAATCTATTAATCAATTATTATCTAATATTTTGTCGTCATCATCTCACCAATGATATCACCATGAAGGAAGAAAATATTGGTAAAGTGTATCCGAAGGAATAAATATTAACGTATAAAAATTACTTCACTGAAATCACCACTTTAATTATTCATATCTCGGTGTTGTTTTTTTTGTTTTGTTTTTTTTATTTCATGAAAATCTCCAACACAAATTAAAATCTAAAAACAGTAATACATTTTCTTCATTTTTGTCGTGATTCTTTTATTCGTATATTTCTTGCTTATATGATGATTAATGGTGATAATTATTGTCAGTTACAAACTAGTTCCTACGAAATATCAGTTGTCAGTTGCATTGAATCATTTTTTGTGCATATTGTATTGTTTTTAACATTCATATTGCTTTTCCTTATATGTTTATATTTATTACGATTATTCTGAACTATATACGTACAGTTCCTAAACTCAGAAATATTTTAGTATTTGTCGTCTACTTTTCTATTTGATTGTAAATGCAAACATAGCACGTATATTACGTCGATAAAGTTCGATAAAAGAACCAAAACTTTGAAAACGCATTGAATTTGAACATCAAACAAAAAGTCTTGTTCTTCAAAAACTCTTGGCTGCATTTTCTTGTAGAGAAGGGGAAGACTGCTCCTCACGATGTGCCTCTTTTTCTCGCTAGAATCCTTCCCAGATGAAGAAAGCATTTTCCGGGATTAAAATGCAACAGTAGTCCTCCCTCTGAGAGACACAAAGATGAGATTTTCGTAATGTTTCGTGTTGTCGGAGTGTGCATTCGGCATTCCCTTTAGGGCTCACTCGAGGAATAAGCGAAGCAACACGAGTGGGTGCATAGTGGCAGCCCTGGAGGCAGACTGGGTTCTTTTGTTCGTCGATTTTGGTTTGCGTGCACCTTGATTTGAGAGTTTTAAAAACCTTCTTTCGAAGTAGCAAGCAGACTGATATTCAAGACCAATCTGTAACGAATCGTAAATTTGTTCTAGAGTTCTTAGGGTACACAGTTTTTTCGTGCATTTAAAATATTATATCTCACAGAATAAGTTTAATTAAAATTTTTAAAGTTAGTAAATATTTGAGGTACATACATTTTTGTACCCCAACATCAGGGTTCTTATTTCATTTCTCATGTAAAAACAATAAGTTTCGTTTTTGATAATCTTAGCAAATAACATGTATTAATAATCAATAAAATGAAGCAACATTTCACAAAATAGGGATACAAATTATACTGAACAGACGTCACTTTTTAAAATTTGATATTTCATTTTTTTGTTGTTCATGTCGTGTATCTAATAATACTTAATAACCTCCAGTTCTGAAATAGAAGAAATAGAATATTAATTTATTTCGATATTATAATAAGCCTACTAAAGTATTAGTTTTTTTCCTATTCAAGACAAAGTAAAAAAATGTTCTCTACAATAATTTCCTGTCTTCATAAAATAGTAAAAACCAAGCTGAAAATGTGACAACGTCTTGTCGATGCTACAATTTGATTTCCTAAGGTAGCGCTGCGTGACTTTATTGACAGCAAGAAAAGGCCTCCCAGCTGGCGCCGAAGAAACAGCCACAAAGAAAACGTCATTCAGATTTTTCCTTCCGCAACTCAACTCACACGTGTCTTCCACAGCCTTTCTGTCTTCCTCGTCGCCGACGACCTCCATCACTCCAAAAAAATTCGACCTCTTAAAGTCAACCTCATCCGCCGGCAACTCTGGCCGCACGAGTGGCGAGGAGGCGGGACGAGCAGTGGCTGGAGGCTGAGGCGTCTGCTGCGTGCAGAGGGAGGAGACTGGAGGCTGGAGAAATGCTGGGGAGTGAGCAATGCGACTTCAAGTACCATGGTGGGGCAGGCGCTTCAAACAAAATTTGGAACACTGAAGAGGAGGAGTTGATGAGTTTAGGAATGAGATGGGATATGATGCAGGGAGGTGATAAGGAATAGAAACTGAAGCGAGTCGGTGAAGATTGTGTAATTGGACACGTGAAGAGGTGATAGATGAGAAGAAGTAGAGGATGCAAGACTTTTAGAAGGTGTGTCCTTACGTGCGCTGTATGTAGACGAGTATGGAGCGGGAACGAAGCGAAACTTTCGTATTGAAGCGTCAGAAGTTAGGATGAAAGGCAAGAATATATAGGATTTGGAAGTAAAGTGAAGGGAAAGAGCGATTGATTAGTGATTCCGTCAACTCCTAAGGTCATTAGTCCCATAAGTGTACCGAATATTTTTATCGCAAGAGGTGGCGGTGACCCTGATGGATTGCGAGATCCGGCGTCGACCTACATGTTGAATTACGGGGTTTTCCCTAACCAGATATCTCCCACCAGCGGGACACCACCCTATTCTGGGCAAGCTCTAAGCTCCCGACTGGTCTCCTGGTATCTGTAGTAGAGTAGTTAGTGTCTGTAAGTAAGGGGCGAGAAGGACAAGGAAGTGGAAGGAAAGATCGCACTCAGCCCGTCACCGGTTTGTTAGGGTTCTGCTCCGGCTTTCAGCTAGTGTTGATCGGAGAAATCACGAAACTATCGATCGGATTAGCCGACCGCTAGAATTCTCTCGAAAGCGGCTGAATTTGACATAACTATGTAGCTAGTGTCGAAAATCCTGCCAACCTTAGAACTCAAACCTTTGCACTCCCGGTCAGAGGCATTGTAGTAGTATCAATTTATGCCCTGATCCACCTAAGCACCGGTAGTGGTAGCTCAGTGCATCACCTCATGTCACTGCAGCGCCTCTGACCGGGAGGTCCGAGATTCGAGTCCTGACGGCTTACACACACACTTACACTAACATGCACCACACTATCACATATTCCGGGAGACCAGTCGGGAGCTTAGAGCTTGACCCGGCTGGGGCGGTGGTCCGGTCCCGCTGGTGGGAGAGTCCTGGTTAGGGGGAAATCCCACTAGCCGACGGTAGGTCGGTGCCGGATCTCGCCATCCAGTGGGGGAAGACCACCGCCCCCTTCCGAGAAAAAACATGCCCTACACTAACGGGACTAATGACCAAAGCAGTTGACGCGCCCGGAAACACGAAAAAATCAATCAATCAATCCACCTAAGTCGGCGTAAAGAGCGAGAAAGGACGTGAAAGAGAAACAGAGATGACATTATAGGATGCAGGAATGAGCTAAAGCGGTGGAAACGGAGAAGGTGGCATAGCGGTACAGAGGGCGCTGGGAGGGGAACTGTGGGGTGGGAAATTCTCCGGAGACGCAGGAACGTGCTTCCGCCAACGCCTTGCGAGGGAATACACTAGACCGCGAGTCTTTTTTTTTTATCGTGGAAGCCGCAGTGTCTGTGCGGTGCAGAATCCTTGTTTGTATCGGGCAGCTCCTGAGCACGACCTCTCTCCCGGGGGACCAGTTATTAAATCAGCTTCTTTTTATGTCGAAGACAAATGTTATTTCTCTGGCAGGAGGTCGTGACAGAGGCAGAAGTCGCGGCCTACGCGCGTCTGTTCTGCTCCGCTTCCCTCCCACACTTCTACTTTTCTTGTCATCCACTCCGTCTCTTTTCCTCTCCCGAGCTCTCCCTCTCCCTCTCTCTCTCACCCTTCCCGTCATCCCCTGCTTGAGCCGCTCGCGTCCGTGCCGTGGTCCTGTCTTGTCAAGATCTGCGTGGTCTGTTGAAGCGGAAAACTGGGCAGACGAACTTCATCAAAGCAGCGAATAAAATAACACGAGGAGACCCAATGTTTTCTCTATCGCTACAAAGGGCCGCTCGTGGATTCCCTTGGCCTTGTTTTTTTTCCTCTCTTTCTAAAACATTCTGTAATTGATACGCGCTTCCTTTCCTATTGTTGGAGGAAGATAAATATTGCCCTTTGTTGTATTTCATATTTATTTTTTGCTCCCATTAGTCACCGTGAGCTCTCTTTCTCTTTTCTAATTACAGGGACAAAAAAGGCCTTTAAAATTTTCTTGGCAGTTTGAAATCATTTCGGAGAGAAAAGTGAGCTTGCGTAATTTTGTGTGGAATCAAGAAGAGCGGACAGACAAATGAATAGCGTAAATGAGAATAAAAATGCAATATTACTGCACTTGAGAGATCTTTAGACTGTTGAGATTTTTTTGTCTTTTGATCTCAGGAAATAAATTTCCACTTAAGTTAAGAATGTCAGGTTATTTTTAAAAGATTATTCCTAAGATAATTATTACATTTTTGTGACTGTGTAAGTTATATGTAATTAATATTTATTGTGTTTTATTCATGGTTTTCTTAGCGATGTGGATTGTCCGTATATATATATATATATATATATATATATATATATATATATATATATATATATATATATATGAGAGAGAGATATCCCGTTTATGTGGATGAAATATACTAAAATCAATATATTTGATCTTGTTGATTTATAATTCCGAATATAACGTCTAAACTCAACGAAAGCACGGGGTGAAGTTAACTAGATCTGTTTGCAATGTCAGTTGCTCTTTAAAAAACACTGTGTTACGTTGACACCGTTTTTCAAAAAATAACAGAATAATGTAAGACCCACTAAAATTTAAACTTTAATTTTATTGATTTTAAATAGCCTTAGTGAGATGTCACATTGATTCGACCTAAAAATATGATTGTGAATAAATAAATAATTATAAATTGTTTGTTGGTATAAATAAGTATAAACTGATTGTGAATAAATAAATTCCAACGATTTGAATTTATGTTTGATATATGTTTATTTTATTTTCGGCTGAAATAATTCATATGTATTTCGCACGTTACCCGCTTTAGTGTTCAGGAACGAAATCGGAATGCTATAAGATATTCCAGGGGGGAAACTGGGACAGTACTCCAACGTTATCACGTTGAAAATCAATTTACAAAATTTATTTATTTTTTCTATTTGAATTTGGCCTCAAAATTTGTTGACAAAAAACCTTCATGTTCTACTACATTCCTCCGTATCTGCGATCTTTTTCAGCCTGATACATGTAATAGAAGCTGAGAAAAAAAATAAGACATGAAAAACACGTTTCTCGTTGTACCTCTACAAAAGATTACCCTAGGAGGCTGATTTTCTGGGAATCTACGGCTTTTTATTGTCATTTATATAAACAACGTGATTATCAGTTTGGTTTGCGGGCCCTTTTCACCGCCTAATTCGGCTATATCCTTTGAAAAAATCTTTTCGTTAATGTTAAATTTATCATTTTATTGTGTTCATTCCAATTAACGCGTGCTATCTACATTCTTGGAATATACACGATCGTTTAAGCAGACAAGAGCAACATTAAACTCTTCGATTTAAATGCTAAGAATTTTTGACCAACCTGGATGTTGGCTCGAGGTAGCTAAGTGCGTGTAGCGACTCAGTGCTTCGATCCAAAGCGACGCGTGTCAGAATGCTGTCTGAGATTGATTGATTGTTCCTTGTCTCTTATTTGTGTCAGGGAGGGCCTCGCATTCTTCTCTCCACAGTTCAGAGGAGTCCGCAAGTGCATTGGTGTTTACTGTATGGTCGAATATATCGACCTATCGGACGTAAAAGGTAACCGACTGTTGGCTGGAGAAAACACTAGAATTGATTGATTGATTGATTGTTAGTGAGTTCGGGTGCGTCAACTACTGAGATCATTAGTCTCGTAAGTGTAGTGGATGTTTTTTCATTGGAAGGTGGCGCTAACCTCCCCCCACTGATTGACGAGATCCGGTGCCAACCTACCGTCGACTAGCGGGGTTTCTCCAATCAGGTATCTCCCACCAGCGGGGCACCGCCCCAGCCGGGACGAGTTCCCAACAGGTCTCCCGTCATGTGTGGTAGTGTTGTGCATGTTAGTGTAAGTGTGTGTAAGGGGTGAGGATGGCACAAGGAAGAGGAAGAAAAGATCGCGCGCGGTCCGTGGCCCGTTTCTTAGGGCACCGCACCGGCATTCGCCTGGTGTTGATCGGAGAAACCACGGAAAACTATCGATCAGAGCAGCCGGCCGATATAATTCTCCTCCAGACAGCGACTGAATTCGACCTAGCTGAAAAGCTAGTGTCAAAAATCCTGCCGGCGTCAGGAGTCGAATCTAGGACCTCCCGATCAGAGAAACTGCAGGGACATCAGTTGATCATCACTGAGCCACCTCTCCCAGTTTAAAGCCCTAGAAAAAGGATCGGTTTGTATTTATTAAACGATTGCCTTGGAGCATAGCTGTAGTAGGTGGTATCATACTCCTATGAAACGACTAAATTTGCTCCATCACTTCAATCCAATTGAACCCGAACTTAGAACACCACGCATTGTTTCAGAGGCACACTTAAGACCCTATTCCAATGCCACCGCAACGCTGGCAAGTTAGACGCTTGCAAGCATTCCCCGTTGCGGTCCGCGGGCGTGGCAGCCGATCTGTGGCCCGACCTCCTCTCCCCTCTACGTCCTCGTGCCCTCGCCGGACGGTGCCCTCCGCCGTCGCGGTGCACTCGACCCCCTCCGCGGTATGTTGACCGGGTCGCCTCCGCAACACACCACATCGCGCCGCGTCTCCAAAGGGGAGGGGTTAAAGAGGACGGGAGCAGGAAAGGGTTGGTGTGGAGGAGGTTGAAGTAACGTTTATGGGTGGGGTAGGGAATGGAGGATAGGGGATGGGATGGCGGGATTGGCGAGGACTAGCTTTGTAGACCGCAGAGGTAGTGGTTGGGAGAGAGTGGATGTGAACGGAGACAGGGAAGAGGGTGGAGGCTCACGAGGGGTCAGAGTGGTAGATCCGAGGTTTAGATGACGGTGTGGATGGGGGGAAGGGGTGGTAGGTACGGCGGGGACCAAGCGATGAACATGGCGTCGGCAGAGGGGTGAGGTGTAGGTAAGCGAGATCGGGGTGGGCTAGGGTCCGGGGTAGAAGCGCGGTGTAAGGGTGGCCGGGAACGGCGCCGGAGCACAGTGGGTGTGGAGGTAATAGCGAAGTCGGTGCCGATCATGACCGGGGCGGCAGAGGGGTGAGGTGGAGGTAAGCGAGATCGGGGTGGGCTAGGGTCCGGGGTAGAAGCGCGGTGTAGGGGTGGGCGGGAACGTCGCCGGAGCACAGTGGGTGTGGAGGTAATAGCGAAGTCGGTGCCGATCATGACTGGGCGGCAGAGGGGTGAGGTGGAGGTAAGCGAGATCGGGGTGGGCTAGGGTCCGGGGTAGAAGCGCGGTGTAAGGGTGGCCGGGAACGGCGCCGAGGCACAGTGGGTGTTAAGGGAACAACGAAGTCGGGTCCCATCATGACCGGGGCGACAGAGGGGCGAGGTGGACGTAAGTGAGATCGGGGTGGGCTAGGGCCCGGGGTAGAAGCGGTGTGGGTGGCCGGGAACGGTGTCGAGGCACAGTGTGGGTGTGGAAGGAACAGCGAAGTCGGGGCCGATAAGGACCGTGGCGGCAGATGGACGAGGTGGAGGTAAGTGAGATTGAGGCGGGCTAGGGTTCGGGGTGGATGCGCGGTGTAAGGGTGGGCGGGAACGGCGCTGAGGCACAGTGGGTGTATAGGGCACAGCGAAGTCGGGGCCGATCAGGATTGGTGCGACAGAGGCAATATAGGGGTAAGCGAGATCGGGGCGGGGCAGGGCCCGGGGTACAAGCGGAGTGTAAAGGTGAGCGGGAACGGCGCCTTGGGCGCTGTGTGTGTGGAGGGCACAGCGAGGTCAGGGGCGATGAGCACGGGGGCGGCAGTGGGCGTCGCGGGCACCCAGTGACAGGCCATTATCGACCCCAGAGAGGCATCGCGCGAGCAAACACAGGGAGCCGATATTGTTTTGAGTGGACCGATCGATCTCGGATTAGCTAATTACCGCGCCCGCCCCCGTCGTCGCCTCCTCCACGCCCCCGCCGGCCTCAATCGGCCCCGCCGCCGACCTCGCCGTGGTCGCTGAAGGGCGCCGCGAGCGAGCTTCCGGTGGAGCCGGAAATCGATTTCCGCCCGTGGAAGGACCTCGCCGACCCAGAGGCCGACTGCGTGCCCGAGCTCCCCAGGCTGGCTGGTGCGTGCGGCGTGTTCGTCATGCCGCCCTTGCCTTCTGGCGTTTAGAAAATGACAGTTCACGTGAAGGATGTCTGAAAGGTAATCGAAGGGTTTGTGTCTCTATTACAGAGAAAATATGAATCTGGTAAGTGGCAAAATATGTCGGTTCATGTTCACATTATCCGAAATGGGTTGATGACGTTCGAAGTTGGAAAAGTTTCGAAGGTTTCTTTCAAACTTCGCCGGTGTACATTGACCAAGTGACGAGGAATATTTGATGTGTGAAGAACAGGAATCGGACTGTTCATGGTAAGTTTCTAAGACTAGAGAGAGACAAGGTCTTTGGAGTTTCACTTTTGCCATTGTAAATTTCTATTTACACGAGATCACCAAATATATACTAGTGTATATCCTTTCTGTTGTCGTTTTGATAAGCATTTCAAAGTTCGTGATGACTTCCGACTTCCAACTTTGCGAGTTACAAAAAACAACCTTGGGTCTGGTACACAGAAATTTCCAACTATTTTTTTATTCTATTTTTGTTTTTGCCAAAATTCTTCTTGTGAACACACACGATACCTCACACTCGGGCACTCACCCTTTTCCACCAGGTTGTCAAAATTCCCGGATGAAGTCCGAAAGAATCCGTTTTCGGTCATTCATACAGCTTTATCCACACCGTATGGCTAATATGCAATGTGATTGGGTTATCCTAACCTTATCCATATCTCAGAATTTTTCAGTATCATGTTTGCTTTTGACTTTTTCACTTATTCAACTTTTTTGTCTCAGATCTGACTCAAACGGAATCGAAGTCATCAGTCCAGAGACGAACTGTCGTCAAAGTTTCTGTTCTATATCCTCCAGGTTTTCTCTTTGTATCTGGTTACCATGACATCATTCAATTCAATTTTATATGGATGTTTGTCTGTCTTAAACGACAAATCCAATCCAACTGTTTACTGACTGATATTTATATTTGATCATTCTTTTCTAATCTTCGGTCATATTTTAATTTATAAGTAATAAGTTGCATCGACCGCAGCGTTGTGTGTTGATTGAAGACAAGGCCATCCCATTCGGAAAAATGAAGAGTGAATGTTATAGAAATGGAATTCAACAAGCACCTTTTACAAACTAGTTAATCAATTTTCGATATCGGGAACCGACCCTCTTTAAACACTCGTTTTATTTTCAAGGACTAGGTTTTTCTGACCTGTATAATTTTATAGGTATTTGCTTCTGGGAGGAATATCCGTTTACTTTTTTTTAATTAAAAAATTCATTTTTACCGCATTTCTTTTGGTTGCGTTTATCAGCTCTATGCAACGTCAGTACTGAAAAGGGTCCTTATAATTTAATTAACAAAACCAAGATTTCATAATTGGTTTTGTGCAGAGTTGTTAAGGTGAATAGATTTGAAGACGAAAATATTTTTTGAGGAAAGACAATGTCTATTTTCCCATTTTGTAACTTCAATATGTGTTTCTGTTTCATAAAAATATTGAAATATTCTTCTAATAATCCTCGTTTTAGTGTGTGATGCTTGGTGAATGTTTCGTGGTCAACACACCTACAACAGGAGAGTTGCCTCCCGTGGGCTGTCGAGTAATTGATGAAAACCTTCATGCGGCGTAATTAAATAACGGAATATAAGCGACAGCAGGCAATTAGCAGCTCCGCGAGGACTGTACGTCCCTCACACTGTCGACTCTTCAACTTCCAATTTCTCTTCCAATCCTCGTTCTCCTGCCGGCGGCAGGATTTTCGACATTAGCTTTCATCTAGGTCGAATTCAGACTTTGCGGTCTGTGATATTTAAAATAATCCTAACTAAAGTGCTGGTTGCTTGCTAGTCCGGCAAAATTAAATCCTCGAGAAATTCCCGCCGCTATCAAATCCCATAATTCTCTTAGTCGACATACGTAACGGATAAATATCGGGAAAATTGTATATCGATCTCTGATGGAAAACATAGGAGTAAAAAATTCTTGGTTGTGGTGCACTCCCATTAGATGCCATATTTAAACATTCCTAACAATACCACCTCCCCACTCGCATATGAGCGATGAGAAATATCCCAGAGGCCAGACATTAGACGAAACAACAATATTTGTTCCTTTTATTCCTACACGATCTAATATATCATGGTTCAAAAAGACAATCGTATACTTCCAAATAATTCAACAGAATGTAGTGTTTTCATGTCTCAATATATCAATTGTCGAGGTTGTAGGTTTACACAAAAGCGGAATTAAGATTAACTGTCATCGTGCCCTTCATCTTATGGTAAGGAGTAAATTTTGAGTTGAAAATAAAATTATTATACTTCACGAATGAAGATTTTTGACTTTCAATATTTAGTATTACGAATATGTTTTCGTAATATTCGTTATGAAGGTCTAAATAAAGCTCAAAACTTAGCGTTCACTATTGACATGTGCTTTTGAAAATATTAGAGAAAATACAGATTCTAGACGAACAAATAACAATATGCTTGTTTCTGAGAAGTAACTCTCCAAAGTTTAATACACTACTAGAAAATAAAGAAACACACACAACTTTCTTCATTAAACAAAAGAATTTATTCTGTTTAATGAAGAAAGTTACAGACAAAAAATATATTACTTTCTTAAACATTCACTATCTTCCTTTTTTCATATCTCAAAGTAGTAAATCCAGATATGATAGATACGGTAGCTACAAAACCCACTCCTTTTTTGTTTGTGAATATAGTTAATTACTTAAAACATGCATTTACAAATGGAAACTGAATATCACTTCTATCGTTCTGCCGGAACATGTTTATTTATTTTGTTACATTTAAGATGCTTGGTTTAGTTCCATTTTCACTTGTTCCTGTCTGTTGCTAAACCTCTAATTTATCGTGCACCCCGTTGTATCTCTGTCGTTGCCAACTCCACCCTTGCACAGAGTTGGCCACGGGGGATCCATGAATTTGCGAGCTGCGTCATTCGCCCGGTGAACGTCAAACCCAAGTTATTAGGTGTCGCAGGACCGAGAGAGCTATGCGAGTCGCTGACGTGGCAACAGTTACGCTGTGCGAGCAGCTTCTACACGTCCGTGCGCTCGTCGACAGTAAATCTGCCCTCCGTGATGAAGATATTCTATTTCCTGGTTTGCCTTGCCGGAGCACCGAGGTCTTTTGCCGACTCTCTGACTGATTACATCCCTGGTTAATTCGTTACTTGGAAACATGAAAACCAAGTATGGTTTTTGGATTTATCTATATTTACGGAAAGGACAAAAAGTCACTTTACATTTTAAACTTTAAGATAAGTTTGGTTGTGAACATCCTGTCGAAATTAGGTCACGCAAATTCAGTTTTTAATCGGGTACTTTCTGATGGAAACATTATAGTACATTGGTAGTTTATCAAACGGCTAATGTTCATTTGACATTGTTAATTCAATGTGTACGATATTTTTATTTTACAGTGAGCATCTACAGCTATTTTTCAATATATTTGAAAAAGGATATAAGTTAAATACAGGATAGGCAAAAGTCACTATATATGGTCACTATTAATGTCTGTTTTATAGTAGTTAAATGATTGCGATATTTTGAAACGTATATTATTCAGTATTATCTAAATTTTAAAAAAAAGTAAACTTTGTTTTTGATAATTGTTATTTCTTTCTGTTCAATTGGCATACAGGTTTTCAGGTGTTTCGTTTAAAATATACATAATATTTTTAGCAAGTTGTCGATTTTATAGATGCAATGAAATTTGCATTTTAAATATTTTTTATGAAAATATAACTGTTTCAATTTTGTAATTGGAAATATGGGAGTATATTTGTATTAAAGTTTAATTGCTAACTTTATTGTAATAAAGTATAATTTTAATAGTTTGAAGAATTTTGTATTGATTTATTTGAATTTTATTGATGTGTGTATATAAAGTATTACCATACATTGAGCATGTCAATATTATAGAAAGCCTAAACATTTCTAATTTTTTTCTGGGATAAAATAAGGTATTCGATTTTAAAATTTTATAAGTTGTGTTTGTAATGTTTTGTATGTGGATTACCGCGTTATTGTTTGATCTATACAGGGAAGCCTACATATTTTCTGGGATATTGTAAAACCAGGGAACATTTGTAATGTGACAGTTTTACTTGTGTTTTGCTAGGATTTATTAGTTTTTCAGTTCTTAGTCAATTTTATTACTTGAGAATTGCAATTTGAATATGTATTTCGTGTTATTTTTAAATCATTGTGGGTAGAAAACATGCCAGAGTCATCTTTATGAAGAGATAGTGCATTAAATCGAAATGAGGGAATACGGGGATACGAAACGATTTTGCAGTCAAAGTAGTTCCTTTTACTCCATTGATGTTATAGGGGTTCTAATAATCGAGCGGCAAAAAATAGCCAGAGGGTCTTTGGCCCGAGGGCTTTTTGGTATTTTATTTTTCGAAAATCTTCATAACTTATCTTTAAAATTGATATGTTGATTAATATATCACACTTACAAGTATTTTATTATTTTTATAATGTGATGTTCCCCTCTTATTGGGCTTGGATGCTAGTTCCAATACTGTCAGATAATTCTCTTTTATAATGCACCACGTAAATATCGAAATACTTAGAAATGCAGAAAATATGTTAAAAACTTTATTGTCAAGGTAATCAACATAAAAAGTGTGCCAAAAGGAAGTTGTTATTGGAAAATGATTATTCTGATGAGGCAAGTAATCGAACTGGCATGTCCCGAGTGTTGCATCTTTAAAGTCTATTTCACGAAAGTTGATATTTTTGATACTGTTTGAAACATTGTTTTTTTGAAACACTGCTCTTTTAACTGCGTATTGATGCTGATTTATGTAATACTTAGATTCTTGGTTTTGAAAATGTTGTTACTTAGCTCCTTTGAATTTGCAAGGCCCCATTTGACGTCTTGCGATAGCATCCCGTCCTTAAGTATCTATGAGTTCCGTTATAATCAGCAGTTTTTTGGATATCCTTTGTACATAAATAACTGATGTTCTCTTCATTCATATAAACTGTACTGTTATTGCAGTAGTCATGCAAACTGGGTTGTTATAGCTATTAACATACTTAGAAATGTTATGACTTATGAATGTTATTACTGCCGAGGTCAAAACGTAAAATTCGAGACGGAGCGTAGCGGAGCTGAGATTTTTAATTTGGACGAGGCAGTAATAACTCAACAACATTTCGTACTATGTTCACCATTTTATCGGTCACCATAAAATCTCACGAATTATGCGAATATTTACGCCATTACTACGATAGTAAACACATGAATTTTGTTGTTGTGGCACGTTAGTACGATATTATGGGGTGTTGCTGGCGATATATTTAGATAAACAATATTTGTATAACGTGGTTCGAGAAAGATGGATGCAAATAATTCTCCTGAACCTAATGATAACTAAAGAAATGAGGTTCGGTTAGGAAATTGACGTGTTGATGTGAAGGTGTCGCCACTGGAAGTCATCAGTAAATACAATCACTGCAGTAGTTTTATTTGGTGGAATGTGAGGAAAATGAGGTTTATAAAACTATAAATTCTTAAGTAATAAATATTATTCAGCATTAAGAAACAGCACTCAGGAAGTTGCGGCTAAGATATCTTGCCAATCCATTCAAACACATGGACACTGGGGCACGTGTGCACAAGTGTATACGTGAAATAACGCAGAAAGTTCTCTTAAAAGTGAGAACAACCGCGTAAGTACAGATCCTCCATCAGGCGACTGCCTGGCGCATGCTGGCGGCACGAGGCTGTTAGTCGCCCGCGAAGCAGTGGGTATGTAAGCGGAGGTGTCCTACGAGAGTGGGGACACAAATAGTTGTAAGCTGTTACCAAAATCTTTCTGTACTCTTCATTTTGGAATAAACGGCTGTCAATGGGAGTTGGTGTTTGACTGTCTCTACCCCGAGCCAGTAGCAGCAAAGCAGTGCGAATTTGGACCGCACACGGTTCTCTCACCCCAGAGAGAGAAAAAACAACACAACTCGCGTGCTGCCTGTCTGTACTGACGCAATGCTCCTTGCGGGGCCAAGGTCAATTAGCGGGGTCCCGACCTTGCGGGCAAGGGTTCGGTACGTGTGATAAGCACATACGAAACCCGTATGTGCTACCCACACAAATCATATACCCTTACGCCTTATTCTGGTCTTCTCAACTTGAGAGGTGAACTTTCACATAACTCGTCGCAGAGAAACAGATATTGGGACATTGCAAGCAAAGCACCCACTATGATCTGCCCCGACCAGAAATCGAATCCGGAATCGTCTCCTGGAAAGCGAATACATAGACCAGTGAGATACTCTAAAGGACCTGTACCGGGAGCGGTAGCTCAGTGCATCAACCGATGTCACTGCAGCGCCTCTGACCGGGAGGTTCTATGTTCGAGTCCTGACGGCGGCAGGATTTTCGACAGATCGAATTCAGCTAGGTCGCTTTTCGCTTTTCAGCTAGGTCGAATTCAGTCGCTGTCTGGAGGAGAATTGTAGCGGACGGCTGCCCTGATCGGTAGTTTTTCGTGGTTTCTCCGATCAACACCAGGCGAATGCTGGAGCAGTACCCTAACAAACGGGCCACGGGCTGAGCACGATCTTTTCTTCCTCTTCCTTGTCCTATCTTCTCCCCATACACACACACACTGCACTAACATGCACTACAATACCACATATTCCGGGAGACCGGTCGGGAGCTTAGAGCTTGTCCCGGCTGGGGCGCTGCCCCGCTGGTGGGAGAGTCCTGGTTAGGGGAAAACCCCGTTAGCTGACTGTTGGTCGGCGCCGGATCTCGCCATCCAGCGGGGGAAAATCACGGCCATCTCCCGAGCAAAAAAACATGCTCTACACTTACGTGACTAATGACCTAAGCTGTTGACGCGCCCGGAATCATTTATCAACCAACCAACCAACCAACTAAAGCCTCTACTGCTTGGGAAACCATTTTGCGTGGTATTGTGGAGGAGCATTTTTGCCGCTGAGAGGCCGATAGTTGAGTTATCTCGGTATGAATGAAGCAGCAGTGCGTGCTGCGCGTGGCGGGTGCAGGCGCTGGGCAGCGCCTCGCTGCGCGGGCTGCACGGGCTGCGTGGCTGCGCGCAAGGGGATTATTTGTCGCGCGGGCGGGCGAGAGCGCTCGTTTGCTGGGGCGTTATTTACGCGCCGACAAATGGGCTGACGGCTGCTATCGCGCGCGAGGCGGCGGACCAGCGCTGCAGCTCGGCACGACGCCGCCCGCGGCGCTCGGCACCCGCTCCCTCCCCCCACCCGCGTTCTAACCGGGGACCACGCCTCCCTCCCACGCCGTCCAAGCTGCCCAGCCGCGACGGCCGAACCGCTGCGCTACCGAAATAACCAGAACCAACGACGATTGTCCAATGAGAGTGAGGGTGTGGGCATTTATTCCGGATGCATCAACTACAGAGGTCGTTAGTCCCGTTACTGAAGTTGTTGATGCTGCAAAATAGCTTCGTCGACGTTTTTTGAGTGAGCCATACACGAACGAATCGGGTTGCCCACAAGCGTGGCCACAGTTTCCTTGCTTGGCATAATGAAAAATTCTGAAAGACAATTATTTAAGAACTATTAGTTTACCTTAGTGTAAGAATTATTGAATATTGAAATTGTCAAAGTTACGTCTTAGGCGAACAGAAGATCGTTTTTCTGTCGTAATTCGGGCGTAATACAATTTCATGCAATTGTGCGCACCAAAAACCTCTGTGCACGGAATCTGCAACGACTGTAAGATAGTCCCCCTACCAAAAGTCAAAAATCTAGTTTTTTCAATGCAGCCAGGATGTGAATTACTACTACTACTACTACTGACGAGGCGATCTTTTGTGAAAATGCTTGGCTGAAAAATTCTCCAACAGTTGACTCTGGTGGCATCATATTAAGAAATGCATTTGATTCCCAGAAGTGCCAACAATGCAGGTTCCCAGTAACTGCTGCAATCACGCAAGCGTCTATGAAAGCTATTCAACTTTTCAAAGCTGTTTGTCCTTCCAAAGAGTTTCATACAAAAGACATCTTCGCTTTTTTCTCTGGAAGCCAGCCCGCGGATTTTACAGAAAAAAATATTACAAGTTCAACGCGAGACGTTTATGAAATGCATGCCCTTTGCTGTTAATTAGCGCCTCAGAATTGTTATAAATGATAGAATTTCAATAACGGCGCCAAATTTGAATTAATTTTCGCCACCTGTGTGCTAACAGTACTGTATGATATATTCCTGGAAGATTGATTGATTGATTGATTTTTTCGTGTTTCCGGGCGCGTCAACTGCTTCGGTCATTAGTCCCGTTAGTGTAGTGCATGTTTTTTCTCGGGAGAAGGCGGTGATCTTCCCCCGCTGAATGGCGAGTTCCTGCGCCGACCTACCGTCGGCTAGTGGGGCTCCCCCTAACCAGGACTCTCCCACCAGCGGGGCACTGCCCCAGCCGGGACAAGCTCTAAACTCCCGACCGGTCTCCCGGAATATGTAGTAGTGTAGTGCATGGTAGTGTAAGTGAGTGTGTAAGGGGAGAGGATAGGACAAGGAAGAGGAAGGACAGATCGCGCGCGGTCCGTGGCCCGTTTGGTAGGGTACTGCTCCGGCATTCGCCTGGTGTTGATCGTAGAAACCACGGAAAACTACCGATCAGAGCAGCCGGCCGCTAGAATTCTCCTCCAGACAGCCACTGAATTCGACCTAGCTGAAAAGCTAGTGTCGAAAATCCTGCGAACATCAGGACTCGAACCTAGGACCTCCCGATCAGAGGCGCTGCAATGGCATCAGCTGATGCACTGAGCTACCGCTGCCGGTTTCCTGGAAGAGATGGTGACGTTCCTGTTGGTATGTGAGATCCGTTGCCGACCGACAAGTCGGCTTGCTTTTTTCTTTCACTACCGACTATCTTTAGGAGCACCACCCCAACTGTGTCAAGCTCTAAAATTCCCAGTAGACTCATAACATACTTGCTAGAGTACAATTTGTAAATGTGGGTACGTGAAAAGGAAGAGAATACGTTAAGGATAAGGAAGCGCGTCAATGACTGATTATCTTAGGATATTGTCCCCTTATTTCGCTTGGTGTTGTCGGGATAAGCACCACGTAAAATTGCCTATGAGAGCAGTCGGCGGTCGCTAGAAGTTTCCTTCAGACTGTGGCTGTATTGGACTTTGCTATGCAGCCATTGTGGGGACACTTCCACCGTTGGGACTGGTGCCTTAGGACCTCCCGTTCAACGAGGCAGATACAGCGAGGTTGCCGCTGACCTATTGCAATCAGGCATCTGTTTTGTATCGCCGTGGTTTTCAGGTATTGAGAACTTAATAGTTCTACATACATAGGTAGTTCCATACGTTACAGGCCTGATCAAGATAACGCTCGTATGGGGAAAACATTATGAGCAATATACAGTCTTATATTTAATTATTGTAATGATGTAAGTTGGCAGCCAACATTTCCCTCAGATTTGTGGAGAGAGGTACTTGAGTTGGTTGCGGTGCGTGAAATGTCTTAGTGTTTAGTTTCTTCACGACAACGCACTTGCGCTTACTCTTCAGCTAACAAAGAATATTGTGAAGTACTATGGCTTTACGGTGTTGGACATTCACACTACAGTTCATATTGAGTACCTCGCGACGTAAAATACTTATCAAAACTGAAGTAAAACTTCGAAGAAGAGTTTCAGACGAGGGCAAGGTGTAAGAAGGACAGTTTTTGACCATTTTACGGACAAAGGTATTTCTTCAAAGGCCTATAAATGTGAATGTACATATGTAAAAAGTGGCTGCCGTACCGTGTACTTTACTTTGCCACCTCCACTTTTATTACCCCTGCAACCCGTCGACTTTACTGTCACCCCGTTCTCCGGCGTCGTATACTTCTCCTCAACCACCATTTCTTTCATGTTAAGGATATAGTGAAGAAGGCATTGCGTTGTTTTAATAATACAATTTTTATTTTTATTTTGTTTACATTAATATTGAATTTGGCTTTTCGTACTTCTTCGCTCATTCTTAAACTAACGCTCCAGGGAGCTATTACTATTCTGTCAGAACAGGATTGCTCGACTTCATTATACTCACCTGCAGCCAACCCCGCGGCTTCTCCTTCATTCCAGCAGACGGATCCCCCTTCCTCAGTCAGCATTCCTCCTCGCTCCCTTCCTCGACGCCTCACACAGGCAGAGATGGCCGAGGACATCAGCTTAAGTCACTGCAGTCCTCTGACCGAGGGGTCCTAGTGTTCCTTTCCCGACAGTGAAAGGATTTTCGGCACTAGATTTTCGGCTAGGTCGAATTCAGTCGTTGTCTGGCGGAGAATCCTCGCGGCCGGCTGCTCTGAACGGTAGTTTTCCGTGGTTTCTCCGATCAACTCTAAGCGAATGTCGGAGCAGTACCTTAACAAACGCGCCACGGACCGAGTACAATCTTTCCTGCCCCTTCTTTGACATATCCTCCCCCCTTACACACATTTACATACGCTACACGACCGCAATTGCCGGGAGACCGCTCGGGAGATTAGAACAGCAATTGAAAAACCCCGTTAACAAAACCAGAACTAGATATGAAATAAAACGAAAAATCTGAAGACAGTGCCACTGGCTAACTTCTTACAATACTGAATAACATGCCACTGCACACAATAAAACACGCATGATCAGAGCATTTACGCAGTAAATAAAGCCATTTCGGACACTTGCCTCGCGTGCATGCTCAGGCCGTTTTACGCATTGACACAAATGAAAAATATAATTTATTTTTCTCAAAGCTTTCATTTCTCTTAACGCATGCTTTCCTATTAAAAAGAGAAAATTAAACATTTCACGAAAAAGTAATACTTGGATCACAAAGGAATTAGAACATCGTGTAAAAATAAACGTACTCTCTACTTTATTTCTAAACGTCATGACGTATCTCAAGATTTCCTTATCTACTTTAAAAAATACAAAACATTGTTACGAAAAGTCATAAGGCAGGCTAAAATCATGAAAAACGATCAGGATATTTTGAACTCAAATAATAAAACAAAAGCAATGTGGAATATAATAAACAATACTACCAAATCAACTAGAAAACCCGTAGAGAATGTTGTTTTAAAATATAACGATATAAATGTGAACGATCCGGCAACAGTGGCTAATCTCTTTAACCAATACTTTTCGAGAATTGCTGCCGATCCACTAAGGGTTTTCAGCCACAAAATTCAAAACCAGACAGTTCACCCAAAATTTTAGACACAATGTTCGTTTCCGAAACTTCTTCCTATGAAATTCTCAAAATAATCAGTAAACTAAAAAATAAATATTCGTCCGGTTTAGATGAATTCCCGATTCTTTGTTAAAGACTTGTGCGTATGCCATTATACACCCGTTAACTCACATATTTAATGCATCTTTATGCACTGGAACGTTTCCAGATATTTTCAAAACAGCTAAAATTAAGCCGCTTTTCAAAAAAGGCAACAAAAATGAAATTCAAATTATCGGCCCATTTCTCTTCTATCAGTTTTTTCAAAAATATTAGAGAGACTTTTACGTACGAATGGAAACCTTTCTCACTAAACACGACGCGCTTTCAGATTGCCAACATGGATTTAGAAAATCAAAATCAACTGAAACAGCTATATTTTCTTTTCTTAAAGATGTCGCCTCATCATTGGATCAAAACGAGGCACCTATTGGATTATTTTTAGATCTCTCAAAAGCTTTTGACGTCATTGATCATGACATTTTACTTTCAAAATTACCTTCATATGGAATCCGTGGTATTGCTCTAGATTGGTTATGTTCGTACCTTAAACAACGATCTCAGAGAGTTGAAATACCTTACTGGAATGATGGAACATTACGTACGCACCTTTCCGACTCTTTGCCGCCCCCGCCCATCCGACCCCATCTGTCGCTTCGTCCGTCGTGCCGGCCGCCCACCCGGCCGCCCTCCGGCCACCCTCGGCCAACCCACCGTTTCGCCTGCGCCCAAACCTGCCAGAACACGCCAACGCAGTTTTTGCTTCCGCCAATTCCAACTGGGTCTCTTGGGAACTAACAGTCTACCCCAAAGCAATAATAAATACGCGAAACACTCTCAAATACCTTCTACTGTTGCAAAAACGATGCTAATGTCGAATGGAAAACGGTCATTTGAAATCTAGACGCCCCATTTTGACTCCCTTGGGACTGTTGGCCATGATTGACAGATGGGAGCCATTTTCTCAAATGTCATCAATTACGCAAATATGGACCTTTAAATAAAAAATATCACGAGCAATTATAGTTTACGTCACAAATTCTGAGAAAACGTCACAATCAAGGTATCGATTTCTTGACCAGCGACGCGGTAGATCTTAATTTTTTTTTAAATATCTTGGATTTAAACTCTTATAATGCTCGAATTTTTTAATTAATTTGTTTTAAGATTTTTAGTGTGAGACTGAAATTTTCACCTATTAATGAAACAAATTTGTTAGTTGCATAATTTTGTTTTTCCAATTTTCTCTAATACTAAAAATATCTCAATTTGTGATGTAAATCGGCAACAGTTTTGCAAGTTGAAAACCAAATTAGTCATAGGAGTTTGCCATGTAAATGTTTAAGCCGATTACTTAATTCCATTTTAAACAAATTGTCTTATCCAATTAAGATCATTCATTATCCGTTCAACGCTGGTATTATTCCAACCCTCACCCCACCATATCCCAAACTGTGTTTTGTTGTTTTCACCTACTATTTTTGAAGAATTTGCTCAAACAATTTGCTGCTTCTAGAAACCCTTCCTTTCGTTGCAAGTGAAAACCACGGTTATCAAGGAGTTTGGTGTTGTTTAAGCCGATTACTCATTTTAAAAATTGTCTTTCCTGAATTCATTAATTAAGCTAAATTCCCCCCACCCCACCTACCCAAATTACCTACCGAAACAACCACCCTGGTTGCAGTCGGCTGCACATGCACCCTGGCAGCAGCAGGGTCGAGTTCGAAGCTTTGAATATTCGCAGCCCTTACTACCGTTTTCAATTCTCATAACAAAATGAGAGTTTATTTGGTTTCTTCCGGATTCCTATAAATTCACATAAAATTTTTGAACGCTCTTAATTCGTGCAGGAGAATTAATTTGGTGATGTTTGTAGTCGTACGGGTTGGTCACTCACTCTACATCTGGAGCATGCTCATCCACGCACAGGGCATCGAGCCAAAATTCTCGTAGACCACTCTCCAATACGTTTATTAAAGCATGAAGTTGAAACATTTCCAATTTCACAATGGTAACAGCAGCATCAAACCAAATAGTAAAATTCAAGATTTTTACCTTTTATTTCTATCTTTAGTAGAAATAAGAAAAACTCAAAAGTTCTCACTAAAAATCATGCAATAAGTTTCTCTTCTCGAATGAAAGCTGCCAGCCGGTGGCGAGCAGGCGTAAATGAAACCCTCTCTGTCATGCCTCCACAGCGGCGTCTGCTATAGAAACGGCAGATTGTTTTGATGTCCTCTCTAAATTTCCGCGATGTCCTTCCAGCCGCACTCCGATTGCTCAGCAGGCTACGTGTGATATTGATTTCTATGTATAATTGTCACCTTTCTTAAATACATACAAGGAGCTATAATTGTGATCGTGAAAATCTGTTCAAAGGATTGGTTGTCTCGGTAGCTTAGTGGTCAGAGTAGCTGGGTGTAATTCAGAATGCCAGGGTTTAAATGCCGGTCGGGGTGACCAATTCTTTGAACAAATTTTGATATTGATTTTGTTTCACAGAATAAATTCTGCCTAAACTGTACCTTCAGTTGTCTCGGGCGCGCAATTCGAACACCACAACTTTCTCAGTCTTGCGTCTGTTGTTTCCGTCCGAACTTGAATGG